>WEIV01011802.1:11041-61695 GCA_013390005.1 Calyptomena viridis | reverse complement strand
GCCTATTGTCAACCTAGGAGTTGCAACAATAATTTCCTGCTTTTAGTTTGAGAGCAGAATGAAGTATTTTCTCTTTTACCAACCATGTGGACCAGACCCTGTACCTGTCCTTCATGTATGAAACATAAAGGATGAACTCTGTATACCACTGCCTCCTCTTGCAAAGCCTTACAGGGGCTAGAAATTTTTGTCCCTGAATATGGTTTTTTGCCCAGTTATTTAAGAGCCACAGCCTTATATTAGCTGCTTCTCCTTTGCCAAGAGCAAATATTTGAGGGCATCTTTTTATCTATTATAAGTCATAGATTGTCTGGAGGTTGCTCTTTTAGGAAAAAGTACATGTTTTGGTTTCGTAAAATATTTCACATCGGATTTCTTTTCAGTGTTTCTGGGTGCCCATTAGCTGACAAGACATTAAAATCTCTTATGGCTGCTAACTCTCAGGAGCTCAAGTAAGTACTGAAAATTTCACAAANAGTTAGAATAAATCTAAACATGAGACCAAAATTCCTGCAAATAATTTTTATTATTCACTACACTCTACTATGAGTTTAATGTCACTGAAGCAGACATCAAGTCATATGATTTTATGCTGGCATAATTCTCACCATAAAATGTCACTTACAAAAGGACTGTGCAGGCTTTGCTGTATAGACAGNGAGAGAAATAAAATTTACTTTTTTCCATTTGTTGTTCTTCATTCTTGTACCCCTTCATTTTCATGAATTAACCAGAATCTGGGGGAAAAAATTGTAAACACTAGGAGAGATACAGCTCCCCCAGTATTTCTGATTCAGAGAGAAATAGAAAATATCTAACAAGTAAGACTGATCTGGCAAATCACTCAGTCTNCCCATAATACATGGCTTGGAAAAACTCATGAATGCATGTAAAAAGGGGAGAATCCCATGACTGTCCTTTCTGTCCTTTAGATCATTCCTAGTCCAGACAGAAGAAAATAAAGTCTGACTTTATTTTATGGCACTATTACATTTTTTAATGGTATTAATAGCAAGAGTTACTGCATTTAGGCTTTACTCAGTGTTTAGCTTCCCCAGATCAAATGTTAGTGGTCTTGTTCCTTAGTCTGGCAACTTGAATTACAAATGAAATGCTGAACTGATGGCAGCTATGGAGTTGAACATACAGAAGACATAGCAAAATGGCAAAGAAAGGACATTTATATAGGTAACATCCAAAGCAGTTCCCAAAGCCAGTAGGTAAACTGGGCAGACTGGCATAATACTTCATTTTTGTACATCATTGATTCAAAAGGTATAAAATTTAGGTTTAGTTTGTTTTAAAAGAACAGAACAAGAAGCAAGGAACTGACTTGTGAAAATGCTGACAAATTTGAAATAATTTGCTGAGTCACATATATTTGTCCCTGCTTTTGTTGGCTTTCTGCCATACAAAGACACTCACACAAATATTTTGAATAGTTGCTCCTCATGCACTACCACCCCCCCCCCATTCATGTGTGAATAAGTAAATTTGCATACCAATATGGTTATTTTTCCACTAAAGCTTCTAGAGTTTTGGTCATGCCATAAGGAAAGAGGAGCAACAGCATATGACTTAAATGACAAACTGCACACTCTACGCCATGTATAATATGTGAGTTGTGAAAGACAAAGTCAAAGTTCATGGACATTTCACAGACAGAAATATGTTGCAAAACGCACTCAGCATTTAATTTCAATTAACTAGAAAAAGAGCAAAAATCAAAATCTGTTCACAGACAATTCGCAAAAGGAAAAAGGGCTAAATAAAATTATTTTCCACAAATATACCACCTTATTTTAGCTTACTGTATACATAGTGCAGGTGAAATTTTGAACAAAACTCTGCTTTTGGCTAAATGAAATCTTATACCAAAACCTGCAATTGTGCTAGGGCTCTATAGCATAGTGATATCAATAGCTAATTTCAGTATTGCTATGTGAGCAGAGGGCATAAATGCTCATAGAATCAGGCCAGGAAAGTACCCTTATGTAGTTAGGCATGAATATGAAAAAGCTGTGTATTTTTTTCCAAATGTTATTCATGTTTAATTTGCCAGAATCAAGATATGATTTTGGCTTTAATTATGGAACTCTATGCCAGCAAAGATACAAGGCTTCCATGTGATCCACAGTTTGGAAATAAGGAAGATCTGCTCAAAAAGTGGGCCTTTGAGTCAGATTCAGGAAAATTTTTATCTGCGGGTTCTTGCTGCTCAGTCAATTTAAAACATATTAAATTTGATGATAACTCAGATTTTAAAGCTAAAAGGGATAATTTTGGCTAATACCCTATTTGACCAAAGAGCTTGCTTATCAAGCCTTAAAGGATCTTAAATGTGTACTTTAGAGAGATATTTACTTACAGTTCAGAAACTTTGAGCAATAGCTAGTGAGTTCTATCCTTAGGCAAGTTGTTGCAGTGGTTAACATTGATACTGATACATATTTCATAGGCAGCAAAACATATTTCAGTCAATGTTTTTCTCAGCTGACCTCTATGGGTTTGCCTTAACTACAGTTCATACCCAACACTCACTGAGCTTTTCATGGAGCTAAAGTTCCAGAAATGCTCCTAGACCTGCAGCTCAGTGTTTAAATTTTACATGCAGTTGTAGTTCATCTTCCTAAAGGTAAAGCAATCCTCTTGGGGACAGGTACAGAATAGCAGGTACTTGATGCATATTTGCAAGAATCACTGAGAGATTTATTTTTGAAAAACAAATTTGGAAGAATTGTAAAGAATTCATAACCTACACCCACATGAGAGTTGACATCTTTTAGCTGGACCTCCTGAGGCCTCTGACCATTCAACATAAATCTGATTTTCTTGGCTCTGCACAGGAATCTGTTAGAGAAGACTACTCCCTAAGCTGGGGCACCAGTCCAAACTCATCAGCTAGTTAAAAGCTGATGAAGATCAAGAGTATTAGTGACTGTAAGGCAATGCTGGTGTATCTTTTGTTGTGGAATTTCACAATCCTTGCAAAGATATAACTAATATTTGGAAAACCCAACCCAGTGATCAAGCTGAAGAGTCTTGCTAGTGAAGCTTTTTACTCATTTGTCAGTAGTCCACCTGTAATATCATCTTATACTTTCATTAGTGTTGATAATATCTCAGCCTCNCCTGTCCCACACTCAGACAGGTCAACAGTTAGTTCTTTACAGTCATGCATATCTGACAAACTGCAACCCACACCTCTGCCTTTCCTGTCGGTGTGAGGTATGTCATTTTGCCAAAATATTTTGTTCACAAAATGTCATAATGAAATGTTTTGACATTATCTTTTTTAAAAAAAAGTCACCCCTTTCTTCACTTGAAATTATTTGCTGAATTGTACTTGAATCAATGCATAAATTTGTTCATGTCCAAAAGAAATCAGATTTTTGACAAATTAATTGTTCACAGAAAACTAGTTTTAAATATTCTGTGAAGAGATGCACCTGCACACTCAGATGTGCTATTACAATTATATTTGTAGGTGTTTTCCATGGCAGCCTACCAATGACTAGATTAAATCATGCATCTCTTCAACTCAGGAAAGATTCAGTAACAACTGAGACACTCAAGAGCATATTGAACCATGCAAGTTTCCTTAATGGTTCAGTAAAATATTACTCTTTCTGTAATTCTGATACTCTGCAAAATTCATAGCATTTCAAAGTCTCTTAGGGGTGCTTAGCATAAGAACTTTGTGCTGTATTATATGGAAACATAGAAAAGGCTGACAACTTTGAAGGGTAAATATTTGTTGGTGCTGCTTTCTATGCTGAGATGTGTTTCTCTTCTCTGAAAAAAACTCAAGCCAAGCCACCCCACAAACACAATAGCTTTAAATGAAAAAAATTCTCTGAACTTCTGAGGTAGGTGTTAGCACTAAGGTCCCGCTCCAAATCCCACAGAAGTCAGTGGAAAGACCTACTGACTGCAATTGTCTTTTGGACCACATTCCTCATGTACGAACAGCAAGCAAGAAGCTCACCCTGTCAGATCACCGGCAAAACCACAGTAACAGGCAGGTTTGGTTTTTTTTAATGCATGGGTGTTTCTGTATTAAACATTCATACTACGAAAGGCTTGCTTGTTGCACACACACAGAGAAACCCCTTAACTATGAGACATAAGCATAATCCAATTGCCCAGCTGAATACCCAGTTGAATCTCATGCTAGAAAGAGATGGTCCCATGGTATGCTTACAGTGCTAGAACACACAAATTATTAAATTCAAATTCTGGCTATCATCTACTGATGCCCAAAAGTAAAACTGCTTCTCTGCTTCCATTTCCCCTTCTGTAAATACTGGCAAAGTGCTTATTTATATCTGTACCTGAAAACATCACAAAAATAACAAACAAACACATAACAGTAAATTTACAAATCTATGTATATCAAGCTGCTTTTTTTTCTTCTTTTTGTAACGTTGATTCTGTACAAGGAAAAATGTTTGATGCAAACAGTATTATAAACTAATTAAATCTACGTATTATATGCAATATATTTCACATTCCTTACTAAAACTCTGTTAAAATAAAAAAGCCCCCCCTCCAAAGGACTCTGCCAATTTTTAGGGAAAAAAAAATCAGCAACAGCTACTTTTAGTTATTCAGTAAAAGCTCTGTTGTTCTTTCTTCCACCCTAGACAAAATATAGAAGTGCACACCTATACTTTGTATCTTTGAGACCATATTTTGTAAGCTTCCTATGTTATTCCATAGGTGCCCAACACCTGGCTGTGACGGCTCTGGCCACGTAACAGGGAACTATGCATCCCACAGAAGGTAAAAACCATCTCATCATATGGGGCTGCAGTGCTCAGGGTTCTCGGCTAGCAGCAGGTGGCCTTTATTGTGTTTGCTTCTTTCAGCTTATCTGGTTGTCCTCGTGCCAGGAAAGGAGGTATCAAAGTGACTCCTACCAAGGAAGAAAAAGAAGACTCTGAACTTAAGTGAGTACTGAAGCAGTGATCTCCCACCAATGGAGGGGGATAAAAAGCCTGTATGAGTTCAAGACTTGAGGGATCATAGGGAGATGCTCCAGTTAATCTGAACCATCTGAGAATAGTGCCTAGAACTGGAGCCAAACCAAGTGTTTCTGCTTCTAGTGAAGTTGGTGGAGTCCATCACCTAGGAGACTGAACAGTGAGGAATGATTTCTATATCTGTTTGCATTAGTCCAATTATTTTAAAGAGTGCTATGAAAACGCTACTTGCTTGAAAAATTTGGCAAAATGAAAGAAAACTATTACTGCCTGAGGTGAAACATGTCAGCTAATTAAGTCAGAGTGATGCCTTCAAAATATGTCCCAGAGAACTTAAATATATGTAAGCCTCATGTCTTTTCTCTATGTATCAATTAGAATTTCACTTAAAGTGAAAACTGGAAACAACGGAGATTCACTGCATCCCTAGCTGGAATGCACATTCCATTAAAATCTGTAAATGATAACTGCCAGAAAATAAATGTGAAGACTTAGTTGCATGCAATCTTGTCTTTAATAGTTGGTAATGATATATAAGAAACTGCATAACACTGACAGAGCAGCACAAAAAAATCTCTATCCTTTCTTTACAAGTATTTGCATGGGTTTGCATATAAGTTTTCCAGGTACAGGAACCCACCCTCTGCTTCATAACAGAAACCTGCGACAAATCTTTTTTCTTTTCTGGTAAAAAATTATGTAAATGAATGTTTTATTTTTTTAGTGTCTAGAACTGTATTTTAAATTGCCTTATCTTAAGATCAGCTGAAACCCCATAACTCAGCTTGTCTAGAATTGGATCCTCAGGTATAGTGTGCCACCAAGGACCAAGCCTTAATCTATTAATGCAAGGTAGCAAAGGCAGCTGGAATTATTTTCTCAGACTTTCTTAAGAGTGTCTTTGCCTGCTCTCTCCAGTGAAAAGAGGGATTCTTTTGCTGTGTTTCTGTAGATGTCCAGTGATAGGCTGTGATGGCCAAGGTCACATATCAGGTAAATACACCTCTCATCGCACTGCTTCTGGTTGTCCTTTGGCTGCCAAGAGACAGAAGGAGAGTCCTGTCAATGGGTCTTCACTATCCTGGAAACTGAACAAACAAGAGCTGCCACACTGTCCTTTGCCAGGCTGCAACGGGCTGGGTCATGTTAATAATGTTTTTGTCACCCACAGAAGGTATAACTTTGTGTTTTCTCTTTTCATTTTTCCTTAACATTCCACTGTTGAATTGGCAACATGTGAGGTTAGAGCCAGAATAAACTGTGCTGAAGGCTTTTGAGTAACAACATAATTTACGTTGCAGCTAAAGTAATACAAAAGAGTATTACTTTGAGAGACTTAAATTTTATGTCTTTTTCTATGTTCCCACTGCAGCATGACTTTACAAGGTCTTCTGATTAGCACAGTGCCTACACAGGTTAAAATTAAATAGAGTTGTTTCCTAAGGAAATATGGAGTTGTATCTGCATATCTTTAAAAGAAAATGGAAATATCATTTAAATGTCACCAGAAAAGTTTTAGCCAAAAGGCTTTCATTTCATCTTTCTACCAGTGGAAAAGTTGTTTTCATAAACTTTGTATTTAAACAGCTAAAAGCACACACAAAAAAATTAAGCATGCAAAACTCACATGTATTAAAAAGTCTGAAGTTACAACAATTTTACAAAGTAAATTATCCTTAAAAAGAAGGAGTCACTCATATAACCAATAACAATAATAACCAATAACAATAAACACCATCTATTTGTGTGAAAATGTTAGTATAATCCGACCGTATTCAATCAATATAACTCAAAGAATCTGGATACAATATCCGAACTAATATCCGGCAAATTTAGTCTTCTCTCTTTAACAGGAATTAAGTCTTCATTCTCTATCTTTTTGCTTTCTTCCTAACAAACACTGAACCAACTTCTCCAATACAAGAATTTCCAAGGTGACTTGGATAAATTCAGTAAGAGCCTAGTGTTTTCCTAATTTTATGATCTATAACTTATGTTAAAGTCTTTACATTAGGACATTACTTTACATTGTGGCTAATAAAGCCAGTAGCATAAATGGTATGTTAGCTGGTTTTAACTCAGTACAGATAATGTCTGTCCTACATAAGACTGAATAACGCTGAATATCATGTTAGTTAAAATGATGTAGCAAATGTAGCTTTGTGATATGACATCCTTTTCTAGGACATTTGAAACCTAACAAGTAACTCTTGCCTTTGAGACAATCTTCCAGTTAGCTATCTGCTCTGGGCACAGATAATAAGCAGTAATTTAGAGCTGGAGAACTAGTATCTTTCCCTGTATATCTTTCAGCTAAGCCAATAAAAGCCTGCTTGCTTTTCTTTTCTTTTTTTTTTTTTTCCATGTGGAAATGTCATGTCTGTTAGGATTTTCATTTTTAATTTTTGCGCACACACACACACACACACACACACACACACAAATCAACCATTTTCCCATGGAATAAAATTTTCCTTCACTCATTTTTGGCTGCATCTGAATACAAATCCTTCTGCCAGTTCTTCAGCATATGAGTATTTCTTCCTTGTTATTTATAAAGATAGTATTAAGACAGTGCAATTAATCTTAGCCCTTTAGTGGGCTATAAAAATTGCCCCAGATAATTACCAGCTGATGAAATTGTAAGCTTTGAAATAGCAAAATGTAATTTAATGTGAACAGTGGTTAAAAAAGCGAACTGACTATATAATAGAACCATTCAAAAAAACTATTAGAGCCTATAGGGTACATCCCAAGTTATTATTTTATTGATCATTATTAGGTATCAAAAAATGATACAATAACTGCACACCATGGAAATCATCCCATTAACTAAATTTTTTTAGGATAGTAAACTTGCCATTTTAAAGAACCATACTTTCCCTCTCCTCTAGAGCACAATTCCTCAATAAAAATAATTCATAAGTGTTGGAACTTCAAGAATTCTGTAAATGTATCTTCACATAACAGTAGCTACCATTGCTATTTTGATTATTTTGAAATATATTTAAGAGTTGTTGACTTATAGGTTGAGATTTCTGTGCCAATTTTCAAGCTGGAACATACAGTTAAATGGCTCTTTATGAGTTATGTCATTCCCCGAAACTAGGCTATAATGGAGATACTGATGTGACCTTAGGTACAGAGGTCTGTCCAAGTGCATGATAATATTGCCTGAAAGGATTGCTGCCATTTTCAAGTGGGTGCTAATGTTTTTTTCCCTATCTGTTTCAGCCTGTCTGGTTGTCCTCTGAATGCACAAACCATAAAAAAGGGCAAAATTTCGGAAGAATTAATGACTATCAAGCTTAAAGCAAGTGGCGGTAAGGAGACTTGTAAAAGATGATGACATTTATTTAGATGGAAGGGCCCTGACTCTCATTTATTCTTATGCCCCTTTATGCCATTCTGGCATTAATTCTCACTATTTTCAATCGTCTCTAGCAATAAAAAATCTTGAATAACAAAAATCTTTGCATGAGAGATTATAAAATTGTTCTCATGTACATCATGATATGTCAACATCGAGGGCATGCTCTTGTATGAGAGCATATTTTTTATTTGGATATGCTTTCAATACTGTTGTTATTAATAAATTATTAGTTAGAGATTAGAAGGTCTTAAATATCTGATGACTAAAGTAAGAAGAGAGAAATATTGTGGGCAGAAATTGACTCATCTCCCTAACTTAAATACTACATGGTTTAATATCTATGCAGTGCTTGAGCAATTTTGCTAACCCAAGCACAAAGCAACAATTATCAAATAGATACAGGGGGAAGTCTAAGACTCTCCTTTCTTATACAATGTGCTTTAGAAAGTTGGGCATTGAGCCAGGATTTGGGAAACTTAGTCTTTAACCTCCAACTGCTGAGCAAAATCTGCTTACAGATTTTCCAAGCTGGCTCCCCAGTAGACTCAGTTCAGGAGTCTAGGCTTTAACCACAGTGGTACAAATCTCCAGGCAGAGTTGGTCTCAGAGTGATATTAAGCAGAAAGAGGGACATGTATTTCCAGCAGCTGTAACTGCTCAGTATTTTTCAGGACAAGGCTTTCACTAAGGAAATGAATTTCTTGAGATGTAAGAGTCTGCCTTCCTTTTTTTCTTTTTTCTTTTTTTTTCAGAAAATCTTATTAGCTTTTTGACAATTTCCCTTTTGCTGTTATTTAAATTTCACTATTTATCAGACATAACTAAGGTTCTGCTTTTTTAAGCACAGGGGTTTGCCCTCACAGAAATTCTTGCAAGATGAGAAGCAGGTACAGATGAGTTTCTTAAAGTCAGCAATTATACTAGTGAAGATGTTACCCTGGGGTGTTTCCTGAAAAAAGAAAGGTCACTGTTACATTTCTTTTAAAACAAAAAAAAACCAAACAGAAACCATACCCTAACACTGTAAATATCCTCTCATATTTTATTATAAACTTTCCTCTTTCTGGGCATTTTTTCTTTTCTGTACCCCGCAGCTCACATGTTGCTGGGAAAAAAATAAAAAAAGAGTTGTGAAACACAAGGACTAAGATAGTCCTTTCTGTGTTTCAACACATATAGATGTTTAACACGTAGGAAACAATTTCGACAGTAAAAGCAAAGTAAAAGACAATTTAAGGATCAGTCATTTGACGAGATACTTCTTATCTTCCTCTTGTTCAGTAATAGGTAATGCAGCTTGTTACTCACACATCCATTTACATGCGGACACTTTAAATATGATATTGTTATTTTCAACTATTTGCAGGTATTGAGAGTGATGAAGAAATAAGACACTTGGATGAGGAAATAAAAGAACTGAATGAATCCAATCTCAAAATTGAAGCCGACATGATGAAACTTCAAACGCAAGTATGACATTAATATGAAAGTTTAACCTTTTCTTATGCTATGTTTAAGCATCAGAAATAAATTAAATGCTATGTAAATGCTATGTTTAAACACGGCTACTCTCCTATGCACTTGTTTTCCTATTGCTCCATGGCACTTATAAGTACCAAAAATCCTACAAGTTTTTTTTTGTCGAACTCTTGTTTATCTGTTTTCTGTAAATAAGCAGCAGGTTCCTGGGTATTGTCTTAAGGATCTAGTGAACGACAAATTCAGGGAAGTTGGAAGCTAATTTTGGCAAGCAGAAAAAAAAACATATTTACCAAACAAAACATTCATTTTCCTTTGACAAAAGGTTTGTTGACTAAACCGTGCTGATCCCATGACTTGAGCTTTTAGGGAGGATATTACCTCTTACTAGCACACTCCAACTCTTAATGCTCATTGACTTTGTTCTTCTGTGCACCTAGGAAAATCTCCCTAGTTCACCCACTGTCAGTTATCCAAATAGTTTGAATTTTGCCTCCAGGTAACACTTGGTAAAGAATGTATGCCTTTTGCTAATTTGTGTATCATAGGAGTTTGGTGAGAGTTATGGGAAAGTGTCATTCTTTTTCATTATTTTGTATACTGAAGAGATTAAATTGCCTTTGGGACATGGATAGTGGTCCTATACACACTTGGAAGTTCACCTGGACAGACTGGAACAGAGGCTTGCTCAGTAATTTTGAAATAAGAGTTTAGGAAAAATGTTCCTAAACGAGATCTAGGAACTGAATGTAATTCTAAGCTGATCCAAACCAAACTGAGTGGAACCACACACCACTGTATTTGTACCACATTGTAATGTGTAGTGTTGATTTATGCTGTTTTCGTAATAACCACTGCGTGGTGGTTATTACATTATTACATGCAGTTATACACTGCACGTATGAGGAAGAAGTCTATGCCACTGATGCTAGATCTAAGTGATCCGGCTTCACACACTGAAATGGTTGTAGAGATATCCATCCCAAACTGCACTGCAGGAGGGCTGTGCTCGGTGTCTTAGAACGCTTAGTTCTCTTTGGTGTTCACTGTGCTGTTTGCACAGAGATCGTCCAATTTATGCAGCCAGATTTCTCCTTCCCAGACTTGCTCCCTGGGGAAGACAGTTTGACCAGCAAAGTCTGAACTGAACTACAACAGATGTAATAAATCCCCTACCTCCTTTAGGTTTAGGCTGCTATGAACACCCTCCAGAGGAGAGGTTGTAGTGGATGGCAAACAGGCAAAAAGGGGTTTCTCACACTGGGGAGTTTTGCTGTGTATGAGGAAAAGAAGTAAATCGGCCACAGCAGGAGGCAAGCAAGTAGTGCAAAGAGGTGCATACTAATAAGGATAGGGTGGGCATAACAATCATAGATGTGACTGCACCACTCTGTGCCTTGCAGAGCTGTGGTCAGGCACAGGGATGGCACCCCTTGGTTATGCCCTGCCTGGCTGCCTGCTTCCAGGCAAGGAGAGAGACAAGAACAGAAGGGAACTAGGCCCTGCCATAGCTGTTTTTGTTTTTTCAGCATTGCTTTTGATACGTAAGCCTTCAGAGCTGAGTATATTCCAGAGCTCTCACTTTAAAAAGATACCATTTTTCTACCTTGGCTGCTTTTTCCTGCTCTTTCTAAAACCCTCTTTTATGTTCTGTTGGTCAGAGATCATCTTTGTGATGATTACTGTATGCTCAACCTCTCAGTTTCCTTTCCACTCTATTTTTCTCTTATTGTTTCCAACACAAGCCCTGTTGCTAATCCTAGCCAGCCCACAGCTTACCCAGGAGCAGGGCAGGAAAGTAGCACAACAGCTAATACCCGTGCCCTTGCTATTGTGGTTGATCAGCAGGGATGCTGTAAGAGCAGGACAGCAATGTAAATATCAACCTCCTTTTTCCTTCCATCTACCAGCCCTGCGGACACACTCTCTATCCCAGCTCCACACTGACCTTCCCCCCTGAGCTCAATTCCCTCCTCCCACTGTGGCCACCCTCCAGTGCCTTGCTGCCACAAGGTTTCTCTGTGAACCAGCAGCAAAGTCCATCAGTTCAGAGCAAATACAACATCTTCTTTGCTCCAAATATTCTATGGAGAAGTTATGTCTCTCTTAAAAAAACATAGCTTAGTTTCAGATCTGTTGTGGCCCCATCGTAATCATCTGACTTACACTTTGGGTTCAAACTGCAGTTACAATGCTCCCAAGGGTCTGTTTGTCTTTGTGTTTGTGCCTGCCTGTCTTTTAGATCACTTCTATGGAGAGCAATTTGAAAACAATAGAAGAAGAGAACAAACTCATAGAGCAGAACAACGAGAGCCTGTTGAAGGAGTTAGCTGGCTTAAGCCAAGCCCTTATCTCCAGTCTTGCTGACATTCAGCTTCCACAGATGGTAAGACCACAGCCAGCAGCTTCGCGCCTTCTTTGAGACTGTCTTGCCAGCACTTGAAGCAGATGAGCAAGCTCAGGGACCAGCAGGAACACTCCCATTAGCAGAGAGCTCTTTTAGCCTGATTTACTTTGCAGAGACGCTGGATCATGAAATCTGTGTGATAGCAAGGGCAGTTGCTTCCAGGACTGAGCAGGTCCTAGTATCTTTGCCCTATACCGCCCCGCAAGGCAGGCTTTTCCCTCGTCCTTCTCTATCTGAACATCCACCCTGCAGAGAGTGAAAATTTCACACTGAGAAGCCTTATTTACTCTGCTCCCAAATCAAAACTTTAACCTGTTTCACACAAGTGATTTTTCTGGAACCAACAAAGCTCTACCTTCTCAAGTACTCATCTTACTGGCAAACACAGGCCAAATGCACAGAGGTACTTGGGTTTCCAGCCCCCTTTCCAAACATCAAGAGTGCCAGTGGAAGATAAAATAAGGACAGTTAGGGGGAATGTCAGCCGCAATCCCAGAGCCAAATAAGTGACAAAAAATTAAAAGTTACACTAACCATAATATCTCCAACTCCTTGCTTGGAGAGTGTGTGGATCCCCCAGCACATGCAACTCCTGTCATTTCCACAACCCCTCCATTAATTTGGATGACTGCCCTGTTTATGACTTCTCCCCAGTTGCCAGATAGCTCCTTTTCCATGCTTTGGGGTTGGGTGTCTGGGGGTTTTTTGCCTTAATTTTATCTCCTACAATTATAATCTGTTTTGTCTTCATTTAGGGGCCAATCAGTGAGCAGAATTTTGAAGCATATGTAAATACACTCACAGACATGTACAGCAATCTGGAACGGGACTATTCCCCCGAATGCAAAGCTCTGCTGGAAAGTATCAAACAGGCAGTGAAGGGCATCCATGTGTAGGATGTGAAAGCTGCTGGGCAACAGAAATTACTTAACAGCAGTAAACTCCAGATGGATCTGTTAGGAGTTCATGTACTGCTAAGGGGTGTAGGTTGCCATGCTGCATTTACAATTGCAACATTGCACTAATTTCTTCCCAGCTGACATTAAAAAAAAAAGAATAAAACCACAACAGACTATTTGTATTAACAGCAATGCACTCTGTTAGTATATTCTATTTATTTCAGTACAATTTCTTTGTTTTTCTTCTTTTGCACTCAGTTTTTGTAAAGTGAATGTAAAAAGTGTGTGTGACTATTTTTTATATTTTTTATTTATTTCTAATCAAAGAGTTGTTTTTTTTATCTTTTAACAGCATTTTTGCGGCCTGCCATATTTTTACAAATGTGTTTATTAATTTATTTTCCAATGGGATTTTAAATAGACTGAAAGTTATACTGTAAATTAAATAACTTGCTGGATTTGTACAGGAAGAAAAAAAACCTATGAAAGTAACAAATGACTGAAACATGGTTCTAGTTTTATTTTCCTCACATCTTGCTTTTTTATAATGGCTTTGTATCAGAAATGGGTTTGCAGTAACATGAGATGTGAAGATGCATGGTATGAGAAGATAAATGGTGCCCACTAGTGGGGAACTTGGGCTCTTAAAAGCACAGTATGCTGGAAAACAGTGTGTTAAAGAATACGTTAGCAATAATGAAATATAGCAATCAGCAAAGCACTTGACTTGGCTGTGTGATTTAGCCTATGAGAATGATTATTTAAAATGTTTCAAGAGAACTTCGGATTTATTTTACCACTGCAGATTTTGTTCAGAGTTAGCTCATGGAGGGAAATGACAATTTAAACAAGAAGGGTAATTAGGTAGGTACTGGTACTTTTTTAGTATGAGACATTGAGGTTTTACCCAAGTGACCAGCATTGCTATGGATTTGGATTTGAAAAATGCAAACACATCCCAAGCTGAAGGCTTCGTACATAACAGGTCAAACACATCTCCCCTGAAATGGCATTTAATAATGGTTTGAACTTAACAGCAGCTGAGGAGGCAGCAATCTGGAGGGGAATAATACCCCTCCGGCATGACGGTGGTTGCTTGTCTCTTTGAATGACTGGTAGTAACAGCGTGACCGGTTTCTCCCATCCTTCTTCACTAAGACTAGGCTGATACTGAATCTGTTACGAGTTTCTTGGTAGGGTACCAAGTGCTACAGAGCGTACAGACAGGTGGAGGTGTGGACAGATGAGCACTTGCACAGAGGTGCTGGCGTGCACCTCGGTATCTGGTTAGCCTGGGTGTGGAACTTCTGAATCCGTCAGAAATTAGCGTTTGCTATAACAGAGGCAATGTCTATTTCAGGGATTGTAAGTAATTAAGCATTGTTTCAAAAGTTTTTTTTATATTTATTTTTTTTAAGAAAAAGGTATAAACAACCAGCTAAACTGCCTTTTTTGTATGCACACACACCTCATGTGCATATGTGCCTCAGTGTAAATGTATACATGGATCTAGCGTGTGTTTAATTTTTCCGTGCTATAATGAAAGTGTTTATTTTTATTAGCTGCATTTATATTTAGATTGAATATGATGGCATTCACAGGCTTGACATATACAATTATATTATTACTGTTCCTGCACAAAAGTACTATTCAGAAGTGATTCAACTCTCATGCACTGTGGTCACTGTTCTGCATTAGGTGGGGCTTGCTTTTTGTTGGGGGGTTGATTCAACTCTCTGATCTTAGTTTAGACAGGGGAAAATGTATGTTCTTAGGAGCTGTGTTTATTTTTAAATTGATTTTTCAAAAGCTACCATATGTGCTGTCTAATATAAATAGAACACCAAACAAAAATTTGCTTTTAAAGTTATTGTTCTTGCTAAAAACACAAAAAACAAACATTTGTTATACATGTTAAATGCATACAAAATGAGTTCACTCATTACAAAGACTAAAATTTAATTTACTAAATATTTTAACAAATTTGTTATATATTTTATTTAAGTAAAAAAAAACCCTCCTACTGACCTATGTATTTATTATTATGATTTACTATAGCTTCAGGTTAATTTATCTGTGTTTGGTTGTTTGCTCAGGATGTTCTGTGAAATATGTTTGTATTTATTTGCCTCCCTTGTACTTGATGTGTTTTGTAATGTGCACTGTTTTTGTTTTTTTTTTTAATTTCTTTTTTCTTTTTCTTTTGTGTTTAAATGCATTGATGAGCTATACTGTAAATTAGACCTTTTGTAAAGAGCAATGATGTATGCATTTTTTAATTTGGAGTAGTTTGTATACTGTTTCTTCATACAATTAATATTTCTTACATCAAAACAACAAAATTGTGTTCTGTGCTGTACATTTGGTGTATGGTAGGAAATAAAATTGATAATGAAATATTGCAGCAAATTTGTTGGGTTTTTTGGCCTCTAGATGCTGACTTACATTACACTTTCTTAACTGCATCTGGCACTATAATGTGTCAGCTGTTTCACTTGCTTTGTGTACAAAATGTGTCATCCCTGTAAGTAAATTTCTGATATAAATAATTTAATTAGTGTTTTACTTTGTCAATTTGAAATAAGGAGGAGTAAAACAGAACTGTTTAAAAAGTCCTTTTCACTTCTGAAGGGAAAAAAAATCAAGACGATAATCACTGCATTATTTAATGCATTCTTTTTTTGGCAGTTGTAGACTTCATTTATACTGATAAAGTACAGGATTTGTGCTGACCTTTAACAGCTGCTAAATAATGTTTAAACATAAAAGCCATTGTAAAGTTTCCAGCAATTCGGAACCACTCACTGCTCCAGTGCAATTTTCTGCTGAGAATTGCAGTGCTTAGACGTTGCACAAATAAAAATCTGCTGGTTTTAGAAAGACAATATTTCCATCTAATGGACTTCCTTTTTTCACTGCTCGTTGTAGCAAAAACGGGCCAGTATTATTTAGGATGCATACTAATGGCTTCAGGAGCATTTCTTGTCTCAGATTCCAACTTTCCATGGATAGAGAATAATTTCCATTTAGAAAATAAGGCAAATTTAATTCCCATGAAGTAGCTGGTAATTATTTTTGTGAATAGACATATTTAGATAAACCAAAATGGACCCTGACACTAAAAAACAAAATCATCCTGCATTTAGAAAGAACAGAATTTCAGAATTTGCATCACGTGAATCCTGGATGTTCAAAAATCTGGCCAAGTCAAGAGTCAGCAAAGGGCTGGGATGGAGACAGACCTGTCCTGGGAAGTTCTGCTCCACTAGGATTCAGAGCCAGTTCTAGGACACTTACCCAAGGACAGCATGAACTGGCTCTTAGTTAATTATTAGTTACTTATGTAATATGTAATATTAGTACTTATGTAATATGTCATAATATAAAACAATAGTTTTAAGGGTTCTTAAAACTACTTTCACTGTGGACCTTCAGATAAGCAGACACTAAGAGGACAGTGTCTTATACAACACGGACGAAGCAGAAACAGGTCTCCTTCAGCAATGTGACAATGCTAAACAGATAAAGACTGACTAAATTCAAATCACAAATTTAGAAGGGCTTATTGTCAGATAGACAGCTCTTCACGTCTCATTTTTTTAAAGATCTATACTAAATCTAAAGGTTATATATACTAAATGTTTATGGGATTGGAGAAAGGCAGTGGTATGAAGTCTCTACATACACCTATGAAAACTATGCTCTACACTTCAATGTTTCCAGCAGTCTGAGACAAGGGACGGTGACAAGAAAAACACTCTCCTTGTGGTATCCACAATTAATTGATTAAATTATTATTATCTAAAGATTATGTACATTCATCTTTAAACAACTTGCTCTGACAACGTTTCAGTGTTGAAATTATGGCCTTGCTCCATTAAAAAAGAATACTGTAAATACTTAAGCCATATCCATATTAAAATAATATAAGCTGGGGAGTCAGGGGCATTCCGAAACAGCAAAACTCACAGTTGAAAAGTTCCAAACCATTTTCATATCCTGAAGTTTCCATGTTTAACAATTGTTTTGTATCTATCCCTATAGAAGGTGGAAAAGTACTGAATTCAGTAAAAATACATAAATTGCAATTATGGAATTAACTTGAATGGAATTGAAGCTTTAAGTATTAAAGAGAAAGAAGGGGAGAAAGGACAGTCAATATTTGCTGTCTGAAAGCTTGGGAAGCCTGTCCACTCTCTTAACTAATCATGACAAAGATTTTTGAGTCTGTGATGTAGAAAACAGATTCTATTTTCTACTGGAATTTTATTTCTATTTACAACTAAACATCTCCTCTCATGCTGACTTAGTATATCTATCTAACTATGTCATGGGCTCAATGCCCATTCATCCTACTTACACTGTACTTTCGATAAGTCACAAGATTTCTTGATGGAAATTTTTTATCATGCAATGACACAGAGTTATGACAGAAGTCATCCCCCTGGTTTCCCCCCATGCTCCTCCACTGCAATACATTCTACCTGTTTCACCATTTCTACTACACTTAGAGTTTCTTTATGATTTATGCAGCTGTATAACTTGGACACTGTCAGGTCTGCACCAGACAAAGTCCTTTGTTCAACTCACTCAGGATACTGTGGGATGATAGAGCTCCATTTAGCATTGTATAATGTAGGACAGTGACCTAGTTTCAGTACCTTTCAATGTCTCATTCTGGCTTGGTTTTCTTCTGTCTCTTTTTGCTCTAGTAAGTCTTAGACAGCCAAGCTTACAGATAATTGCATCAAGGATTAGTCTGATTTCCTGTCTGACTTCATGGTACAAATTGCTTCAACTGCATTTCATTCTTAACGAATGTTCCCAGGGACATTGTCTAAGTAAATCTCAGGACTTTTCAGTTATGTGGTAACAATTACTATTTAGGTTGCTGCTGTCTGCTACTGAAACTGTTACTGCACGATATTTTTTCAAACCAATTTTTGGTGCCCAACACCAGATTTTGGTGCCCAGCTTCACATTCCTTGAAGTGGCCTCATTTTTAGAAGCTAAATGCACAGCTGTTTTTGCCAAGCAGGGCTGTTTCAAAATTCCTTTCTCTGGCCAATCCAAATTACTAGCTACTAAGTTTTCATGCTATTATTTCATAACATTTTTATATGTATCTTGTTAACACTCATTTGAGTGGACAATGCACCATAAAATTCCAGGTGGATACTTCTACCTATCCCAGGTAATGAAGAAAACATAATTTATGTTACATCAACCTTAATTCCAATCCATACCAAACTCCTCTTTTACTGTTTGTGCACACCTTTTTCTTTTATTATTTTCTGACAGAAAATAAAATAAGAAAAAAACCAAAGGACCGAATCTCGTTCTTTATTTAACTGAGGATATCATCTGTCCAAATGGTTCCCTGAAGCTGGGACTAGGGTTTATGCCTGCAATATTCCTTAATTACAGTCACGTGTAACATCTCATATGCACTCCGTGCATACTTCTAAAAGAATAAATAAAATCTGGATTAGGAGCCAGGTTCTATAGTGATTTCAAAATCATTGGGCTGAAATTGATTTGATCCTTTAGAAGCAGGATGAGCTTAGT
Source organism: Calyptomena viridis (assembly GCA_013390005.1). Taxonomy (NCBI): domain Eukaryota; kingdom Metazoa; phylum Chordata; class Aves; order Passeriformes; family Eurylaimidae; genus Calyptomena; species Calyptomena viridis. Next base: position 42,984 of record WEIV01011802.1, on the reverse strand, counting down.
TCTCTTGAGAGGGAACTGCCTAGAATTGGGAGTCAGTTTATTTAATACCGATGTATGGTCAAAAAGACTTTAGGGAAGGAATGAAGGTTTAAAAAACCTCATAAAAGCTTACCAGAAAAACATGTAAATTGAATTCCTTCAGAGAAATTGCAGTGCAGTCTCCACAGACTGAAGAGCTGAGCTCTTTGCACTGACACATGGCAGAGCCATCACATGTAAAGCATTAGTGCTGAAGACTGTAAGGGGATGTCTTGTGTTTCCCAGCTGGCAGGAGACAAAATGGCACCTCAGGAAGCCCAGCTTTAGGCTTTACTCAGGTTTATGGATAATGCTGAGCAAGACACTTGACTCTAGCTCTATTTTCACATCTGGGAAAAAAAACAACTCTGAAGTGTACTAGGAATGAACAATGCCAGTTTTACACAAGGGCATGTGGTACACCAATGTGTGTATACAGTCACACACTGAAAGAAAGAGCCAGAGCACATATGTAAGCAGCTATTATTCTGTGACTGGCAGTATACTATCAGTTTCACAATAGCAACTGCTGTGCTTGATGAGAGATACCCAAAGTACCACATTACACACTACATGCCTACATGGCAGTCATAACTCTGATGCAACCACTTCATCTCCTGCATTTTAGGGTCACTGCACGGTCCCAAGTGAGACATTCAGATCTGCTGCCTCTGGTTTGGTTCCTCAACCTGTCAGAACCATCTCCACTCTACATACCACAAAGTCACTAGAAATCTCTACTCTTCTTGTTCCAAGCACTATCAGCTCTCACGCACAACCGATCATGTATATTTAGCACCTTTCCCCCCCCCCTTCTAAGGCATTATTACAGTCTTCATTTTATTGCTATGCTTCTCACATTGTTTCCCTTGAAGATATCTTCCAGTTAGTGCTGCTGGTCAGTTTCAAACTAAATTTTCAAAATGCAGAAGCTAAATTTTAAAACAACAGATGCAAAGGCTATAAAAGCAGAAGCATTTTTATTGAGATAATGGAGCTCCTACACATTTAGTGGAAAATCAGCTGATTGCTATGAGAGCAAAATTATGAAGCATGGCAAGAAGGAAGAGGAGGGAAGTTCAGCTGTTACAGATTCTGTTTGGCAAAGGCCAGCTCCAGTTCAGCATGATGTACAACTCAGACAGCAAGTGTTACTTAAAGGTTGGCCAGAGAACTTACCCTTGTGCTTGGTGCAGTATCAAAGGATGTAAACAGTACAAGTCTTATGCATGAGTACAAATATTTGAGCAAGAAAGTAGGTAGACAAGCAGTGACTGTAGACCCTGGGCTAAGAGTGACACTGTCAGGGCCAGGGGCACAAGGCAGAAAACTACAGGAGTCTGCTGGGTGCCATACTATATCAGCTCCGCCCAGTGCTGAACTGGTCTGTTTTCTAAATGTGGGTCTTTACCCATTTTGTCACACTAAACACCCTCTCCAGTTTGTATGGTATCATTATGAGTAGTGTTATTAACCCTCCCTCCTGGAGAAGCACACACTACCTCTGAGCTCTGGGTCACCCCAAGATGGATTTATTGTCTGGAAGGATGAAGGTATTTCCCAGCATCAGCTCAGCAGGCAAAGCCTTGCTGGGGAAAAAAACAGTGGTGCAAAACCCTGATGGCCAGCACATTTTCGTTCTCAGGCTGAGGTTTGGTGGGGGTGGCTGGTAGTGGGGAGGAACCAAGGTTCTGGCTGCTTGCCTTTTCTCCTCTGCCTGTTGGCACCTTCCCAGGTGCTGCCATTCATAACCAGGTAGCTGCTGCCCAGCCACATTTCCTCCCTTTCCACACTCTCCCTCCCTACCCAGGCTGGAGGCAACCCTGGGGTTTTTTTAGCAAGGGGCTTAAATCTCCTTTCACCATCTTGGGAGCATAGTGTGACTGCAGCCATTGCTGCCTGGCCTGGTTGTCACCGTTCATGATGCCCTTTTTATTACCAGATTAGAGGACATTGTCATGATGCGTATGAGGCCTTTCAGATAAGGCGCTGTACAAGTTCCAGCAGGTTCCAAATACAACAGCACGGCTTTTGCATCCAGCCTACAGGATCAGAGTTTATTTCCCCAATGCAGACAGCTTTGCACTGCCTTCCTGTTAATTAAAGTAGTGATTACAATACTGCACTGTTTACGTGCAAGATTTTGCATGGTCTTGGCCATTCACGTGCAAATGAACTTGTAAGCCTTTCTGTGCCCTAAAATCTGCTGATGTCAGTCTTCCAATTCTAACTCCATGTTGTAGAACATGTGGCTTTCTATAGCTTAGCTTTGATGCCCCCAAGTCATATTATCTAATTTCTGAGCTTCATTATGATAAATCTTTCACTGGTTTTAAATAAAAAACTTCAATTGTACTGTTCTTATTCAGCATGGGTTTTGGCTTCTGAAGGCAGCAGTTTTAATTGCATCATTTGTATAGTGGCCCAATATGTTTTGGTGTGAAAGGGGCATTATCATGTTTAATTTTGCATTATTTTTTCCATATGTTTTAGTTACATTAAAACTTCAGATGGGAAGTGATGAAGCTTTCCCACTGCTCTTGCATTCTCTCCTCAGTGTCTTTTAATGAGCTAAGACCACACTATTTTCTTTTGTTCTCATAACTTGAGGTTTTAGGGAGATGTTTATTTGTAGGGTAATTCTTGTATTTATGTAGAGCAAGGCATTAGACATTTTTATCCTCTACTTATTAACAAGCCAGATGGTACGGCTGCTACCCACACAATTCCAATTATCAGATGGCAAACTGAAATATACGTGGGGCAAATGAGAAGATGTATATTAAAGAAGCATCATGAAGAATTGGCTTCTCAGAGATGTTGATGCACAAAGGGGTACCAGCAATTAGGGTATGACAGCCTGCTGCTGAACGTATAGCGTTGGCCTGGGGGCACAAGCATTCAGTCTCCAAAATTTTAATACTCTCTCTCTTTCCCCCATGGTATGGATGCATGTCTTGCAAATCTGATTCAGGTCTTTCATCCTTTAGATTTCTTGTCCACTTCAGAGTGATATGTTATCAAAGCCAATCAGTAAGTTAAGATACCCCAGAAAGATGCAGAAGAGCTCAAAACTAGCATGCAGTTTGTGCATCACATCTCCTAATATACTCTCATGTACTTCTTGGCATATACCTCAGTAACACAGGAAGAGTTCTAACACCAAAATGTAGGATTTATAATAAAAAAATAGAAATATTGCTACTCCAGGTCTCAAACTGGCCCAGAAATTACAATTTACATGTGGATTTTTGTTTAAGGGCAACTCACAACTTCAGGTTTAAATATAAGAAGGTCTGGTCGTGCTTATTATGGTTGGCTTCATGGTCTTTTAAAACAATATTTGTAAATTCATAACCTAGACCCAGGCCTTACTTAGGGATTCATTCTACATCATTGGCACATGCTGGTAACAAAGAATGAATGTTTTAATGGCAGGATTCATATTGCTTTGTTATGGGCTTTTCTTCCGGCCAGAAGACACAACTTCTACAGGAAAAGATTTGGGGTAAAAATGGTGCTCTTGTGCCTCCTTTATTTGACACTGAAATAACACAAGTTGGCTGTGAAGATGGTGGATTATGTAGGAAAGTTTTTCTGTGACATTTCTATTCCTTTTCCCCATTGGCTCCAACTGAAAGTGCTAACTCAAATCAAACTGTGAAGAAATTGATGTCCTCAGGTCAGATCAGCTAAAGGAAAAAAGTTATTTAAGCTAAAGTAATGGCTTTCTAAAGTCCTTCAGTTGTTGATAGGGGCTGCTAGGAGGTTAATCATCTATGTGAGTGGATTTTGCAAAAGTTGTAATGTGAAGCATTTCAGATTGTTTCTCGTTTCTGTTTATAGTATCCAATCAAGAGAACAACTTCTCTTTCAACAGCTGCTCTCACAATGCCAGGAAAAACGTACCCTCCTTGCAGCTGTTCCTGGCTCTAACACATAGGACCTTGGGGAAGTCTCTTAACAAAATGAGTTTGAAAAACAAATCTGCATGGTTTAAACACCATTTACACTTCAAACAGTTGACCATGTGCAAATGGCACATGTGCAAATTCTTACTCCTATTCATGGAGAAGCGAAGATGTGTGCGGGCATTTGTCTGCCATTTGGCTACACAAGTAACTGCTGCTGCTGCTTTCTCACCTTCCATCTGTGAAAGGGAGGGACTAAAAAAGTTCCTTTCATCTAGTTCATAGCAGTAGACTTGAGCAAGATTTTCAGTGGTCTCTAGGATTCTGTCCATGAGATCCTAAGTGTAAATCGGTGGTACATCCTTTCACATAGTCTTGGGGAGTACAGATAGAGCTTTTGTACCTGGCTTAATAGGTACAAACCCCCCAAAATAAACCCAAACCATCATCCAGTGCTTGCTCAATAAATGCTCATTCCAATGAAAACAGACAATTGCCTACTTTATGTTACAGATATTCCTCATAACGGTTAGGCAAAGTAGAAGAGATTCAAAATAAGCATCTCCTTGTATATCCAAGGTGCAACTTCAAGTCTCTTCCAGTCTACACAACTGTCATAGAGGTTCACTTTTTTGCTTCAGTGCCCTAAAATCCACAAGACCAAAGTTTAATTTGATTTCGCAAAATAAGAAAGGCAACACTAGATCAAATGCTTGGAGATCACTGACATCCTAATTATTGTCAGGTCTGGATTGCAAAGAAGTGATTCAATAGCTGAACATCTGTGTACTTGCTCACACAGAGTTGCTGTTTCACCCACAAGCAGCTGTGGAGTAGACAGGCAAAATTCTCTATATGGTGATAATTATAGTGTGCATTACAAAGGAGGCATAGACATAAGAGCACGCAATCAGACTGGGTTTTTTAACTTTGGAACAGAGAAACACTGCTAGATCCAAGGCTAATATACATAAAATAGGTTTCTCAGCCGAAAGAGAGAAACATTTAGTCAGATCTGAACGAGATTAGGAAATTCACTTACTAAGTAGGAAACTTTCTCCAGTTTTAGTTTTGCTTCTGTAAGAAGCAACAGTTAACTACCCTAGGCACACAAAGTCTTCCAGAGACTGAAATACAATCGATTGTCTATCGATCTTCATTTTCTTTTAATATGCTTTCATTTCTTGCTACATGTGCCAGTCTCCTCTTTCCTAAGCAGTGGCATTAGCCATTATATCACCATTACTGACCACTGTGGTATGGTGACAGCTGAGTATCCTTATCAGAGCTGATGATCTTTTCATCTCTTATCTTATGCTCTTTCAGCCTCTTGGTGACATCTTTACATGAATGTTATTGCAGCCCAGAAAAGAAAAAAAAGAATGAAATCTTTCACTGAAGGCAAGGAGCTATGCACTGCAGAAACACTGTAAAGTAGAGCTTAAATGAAATAAAATGGGATTTCATTAATGCATTAGTTCATTAATCCTTGTGTGCAGGACTGCCTTCTCCATACATTCAGGGTCTATATGCTCAGCTTGCTTTGTCATTGCTAGGAGCTGAAAGGCACCCAAGTATGAAACAGTGTCTTCCTTGGGTTAATTCCAACACTTTGAATTTGCTGTTTCAAGGTTCACATGGAAGTATAAGTGTGCTAGTGTGATGTTTTGGGGATCGCTGCCTACACAGCCAGAGAGAATAGTCTCACCACAGATAAGAGCAGCCTGGACTGTGGAAGGAGTAAATATATCATAAAACATATGAATTATGCCAAAATCAAGAAGATTAAATTATGTCAGGAGCCCAACACTGTACTTTAGTGTAAAATGGCTGCATTTTATTATCACAAGATTTTCTGGTACATTATGACTACATAGCAAATTCCTTTTCTAACTAGAAGTTTAGTCCATGTGTTTACATTACATTTATGGTGAAGAGAAATAGAAATAAAAAAAAACAGTGTTTTTTTACCAACAGCAAGTCTTGTTTTCACACCTGAAATTTCAGGAACTGTATTTTGTTCATCATCTAAACAGGCTGCAAAATTTCACAAATTTTTCTCCAAGGGAAGACACTAGGCACAGTAAGATTTGTGATGGGGAAAAAAAAATAGGTCATGCTATAGAAACAAAGAGCTGTCAAGGTTTTGGCTGTTCCCTTAATAGGTAGCTGTGGAGAAGCATTGTTTGGACAGAAAACTGCAAATCTGAGATTGAGATTGTGCAGTGTGCACAGAAGGAAAATAAGGAAATGGAAAATTTAATTTAAAGTAAAAAATTTAATTTAAGAGAAAATTCATTGGAGAAGAGGAGAGATGAAGAGTGGTAATGGGGGCCCCACTCCTGCCTGCAGCCAGGGCCAAGTTGAAGACAAGAGCTCGGTGCTGACTAAGTAGAATGTGTCTTTGCTAGGACTAAATATAATATTTTGACATACCTGGAACAATGATGAGCTGTCAACATACACCTATCAATGACTCTCAGTGTTTAAAGTAGAGGGTATCTGATATTGATGGTGTTGTGGGTCTCCCACCAGGAAAAGTCTATGCGGTGGGTGCAGGCAGCCTCTGGCTCTGGGGAGAGGCTGTTTGAGTTTGCTGGCACAGAAACAGGTCTGCAGTGCCTAGGTTTGTTCCAGGTGACAACCCCTCACTTAAAACCTACAGAGAAGCATTGGTCCATTGTTGCCTGCGTTCCTGAGAGGTATTTGAGACTTTTACACCAGCAGTGCCCAGGGGCCTTGTAACAATTTATACTAGCTGGGCTTCACCCCCTTGTATTTTATATCCCACAACAGAGAACAAAAATTCAGCAAGATGCTTAAACGTGTTAGTGTAAGTTTAACACAGTCGTTCTGCTGACCTTAATGGTGCTATTCACATGCTTACAGCAAGGCCTGCACTCAAATACACTGCTGAATCAGCTCTTATGTGTGTACTGAAATGCAACAGTGATTTCTGCAATCAAGGCCAGTGCCAAGCTCTGGTACATCCCTGCCTAGAGTCAAGATATTACACCATTCCTGCTATGTGTAGTAGCTGGCATTGCAGCTCCTCTTCCCAGGCCTGCTGAAGATGAGCAGGAAGCATCCACACAAATTGGCTCATGCTGCTTCTTTAATAATTCATGTATTTTTTCTCTCTTCTATAGTTAATGAACCTCCCCCACTCTCACCCTCGTTCTCTCTCCCTCTCCCATTCAGTCAGTTTGTTGTGGTTTCATGTATCTAATCCATCTGTCACTCGATTATAGCTATCGAGCACCTGTTATGGATTTCTAGAGTTTCATTCAAGCTGTTGACAAGTTATTCACAAATTGGCCCTTGTCACACTGTCATCGTGTGGAGTGCACTTTACTGAATTCTTTTGGGTACACAAAATAATGAACAGAAGATAGCAAGGCTTGTGAATTAAGCAGTTTCCTATCCCCAATATTTAAAGAACAGTTAACTAATTGGAAGTTTCTTGTTGGTGATATATTTTTAAGGCCTTTCTTAAAATATTTTGTCTTCTCCATGCAGACATTCTTTCGCATGAATAAGCACAACACAACTTGATTGAGCTGTCAAGGCAGGCTATGTTGACAATGATGCCTTATTTTATATAGTCTATGTTGCAGCTGCGACAAGTTGATCATTGCTTCCTCTATACAATGCTACTTCCCTATGCTGCTTTGGTACTAGCAGGGAAAGCAGAGGGCTGCCTAACTGACTAGCCCTCAGTAGCTGCAAATCTCTTCTCTCAGGTGGTTATTTGATTTATTTAACCCTGAAGGGCACCGAGTATTGGAGGTGACAAAGGTCACTTTCCAGGAGTGAAGCATCTTCCAAACAAAGCCTTAAGTTAAGGTTAAAAGTAGGTTCAGCTATATCTTGAAAAATCCCTAGTTTCATAACAAAATTTCAAGTATCTCAGTACCTGAAGGTTTAGGAATAAATTTTTTCAGCCATTTTTTATTTCTGCCTCAGTTGTTACTGCACTGCTCATCTAACTCTTAATTTCTGTCTGTGCTCTGCTGTCACTCCCCAAATACTCTTCATATTATAACCAGTTTTTAGTGTTGTAGTAAGGACCTTGAAAGTAATGTGGTACCAGGATAACATAAGCTAAAAGAGGATTCTAAAATATTCTTCCAGTGCAGTGTGTTAGTGGTGTAGAAGAAGGCGTTTGCATATACAAGCAAAGTGATTGATCTGTTTGCAGCTATGAAATAAGTTATTTATGCACAACTTGGCTCAAAACAAGTAAATGTAGTGAATGCATATCTGTATATTTAAAATCTATTTTGCATCAATGAACATATGTACATTTTTCTAGTGTTGTCTGCAAATCCTTTGAATAAGATTCCAGGGCTTCAGTGTTTTGATCTTTGAAGAAGATTTTTTTCCTAAATACAAAAGGACAGAAACTAAAGTTTAGCAAATTGCCTTGTCCATATGGGGTGCAAATATAGCACTAGGAAATTATCTGGCAATTGCAAAAGGGCTAAATTACTTCTGCTCACTTGTTAAGATTTCTTACTGCTTAGGGGTTTGATGTTGTGAGATCCATTTTACTTTGTGGTTTCACAGGGAAAAATCCAGCCGGCCTGATCATTGCTCTGATAAACCAATAGGTGGCAGGACTTCAAAGCAAACTGTGAAATAATAAAGCCATATTCCATTATAAAGAAGTTTAAAATAGAAAGTGCAGCTGTCTCAATAGTTAATAGCTTAACAGTTAATTCAGAAGATGTTAAAGTTTTTTGAATATATTTATAATAATTTAATGTTCAAATCTGTGAACTGCAGTTCAGATACTCAAAACAACTTCCAATTAAAAAAAAAAGAGTTTCAGGGAAGTTATGGGCTAAGTTTGTAAGAGCATTTGGGTATTAGAGAATTCTGATAGGCAGCCATGATTTTTAAGGCATGTAAGATTCAGATTCACACAAATACTTAGATACCTAAATATTTAGCTACTTATGTTGTGTGACCCTGTGATACTGATCACCTTTAGGGATCCCAGCATAAACAGGCTATGATAATAAATTCCATTTTCAAAAAAAATTCTTTTGAGCCAGATCATACAACTGATCTATGCACCTGATGAGGCTTCACTGAGAGTTTTAAAACCAGATCACAGTGAATCCACGAGTGCAAATCAGTAATGATAACTTCTTACCTGCTGCTATCCAACACATTCAAATGACCCCAATCTCAACTTCAGCACCACAGTAATGAGCTGCTCTGAGCCCTGCCTCAAACAGAGATCCTGCAAGCCCTGGCACCAGGGTTTTAGCCTGGATACCTAATCTATCCTTTTATTTGTGGCTTACCCATCCAGCAATGTTCTCAGCATGCCTGAGGCATGACGTCTCCCAGCACCAAGGCCACTTCTGGATGGAAGGAAAGCCACAACTCCAGATTACACATCCGAGGGATAATGAAAATAATAGAATAAGTGCAGCAGAGATGGTCTTCAAGACAGGCAGAGGTTTTGACAACTAGGCCACAGGCTGCTTAAGTAGTTGACTTGGCTGTAGTGTCTACGTCCAGCAGAGAGCTCACAGCCAATGATCCTGAGCAAGGGGAGCCACCTCTAAGCTGGCATCACATCAGTTGCTTAGACACATAAGCCCTATTCTTCAGTCTTGCACTACTGGCTAATTTAGGCAGCTTCACTGCTCAGCTGTTTGCCTTAAAAAGCTGAAAATCCTGTTCTTACAAGCTTACCAATTCCCATATAGGGATCCCAAGCTGCAAACAGACACTCAAGTTGGTGTTGAAATTCCAAGCTGCGAGCAGTCGAGGAGTTGTGTTGTGCATCTCTGCCAAACAATGCTGAAAACCATCTAAATAAATCCCTTCAAATCCTAAATCTTGTTGGCTGTGAGAAAACTAGGCTAGGGGGCTTAAATCACTTTTGAAAATTAATGTAGGATCCTAAGGCACTTATGTGCTTTGAAAAATTTATCCTTAAAAGTTGGATGCTCAAAAGTGATTTTCCTTCACAAGTACCACTCCTAAGTTTCAGAAATTATTCCTGAAGTGTGCATGAATAAAAAATTATTCATAGAAATAAGAGTATAACCATCTGTTTAAATAAAAGGGAAGTATAAACCAGGCCCCAAACCCCATTGGTGTTCAGGCTTTTTTAATGAATCACTTTGAAGGGAATTGGTTTTTATTGGCTTTAAAAAAACTCCATTATGTGTTCCTTCTAATTTTTTTCAACTTATAAACCCAAGTGTTTTCTAAGTATCTCTGATGGATGGTGGGCATTTGATTACAGGATCCTGGCAATGAGGATATCTTAACCCTTTGAACTGTATTCTTGGGTGATGCTAAAGAAAAGTCTCAGGTGTTTTATAGCTGCTGAAGTATTGTACTGTAAGAATGCTCACAACATCTCAGGTGTTATTTTTGCATAAGGAGGAAAAAGGTCTGTAAAAATTATATGTTTACCTTCATTTCAGTTGTTGCTAGTCTTCTGTCTTTAGCATGATTTAGGGTGTTCTTTCCTACTCTGAAGTGGTAAAAAGAGTGAATAGCTTTAAGGAAAAGCAATATCATTCACAGAGGCACTTATTGGAGATCATTGACAGAACTGTATAAATTTGGGCTTGATGCAGGTGTTGGTTACACCAATAAAAAAACAGTACAAATCTCATTTTTATATGTGCTTCTGATCTAATACATATCCGTAGTGAGACATGAAGTTAAGCAGAACACCATATCTCAGTATTTCCTAGTTGCCTGCTCCCTTGAGCAAAAGCATCCTTTATATATCTACAGATTTCCTTCAAATGCTTCTCTTATCAGCAGCATTTAAACATTTTAAAAAAGAGCTTCCTTTCTTTAATAACTTGGGCACCCCTTATGGTCATGTATGGGAATATTCTACATGTATTGCCATCTCTAGCATGCCCTAAAATTACATCCCAACCTCCTTCTCAATTTCATGGTGTCTACTCGCCCTAAAATAATAACTTTTTTCGATACTGTAGTAAAGACACAACTGTAAAAAGAAAGGTTTTCTGTTCTCTCCTGCAGCCCAACCCAGAGTTGCTTGGGAGAAGAATATGTAAGTAGGTTGTTAGCACAGAACATAGGAGCAAAGTGAGCCAAGACAAACAAACAAACCGACCCCCAAAAACAAGGAAAACTTTTGTTAGATTCTCTCCTGTTCTGGAGATTAATCAAGTCTTTCCTGTACATCACCATTTCAAGCACTATTGATTTGAATTTTTGTCGCTTTGAGCCATATGGGCAGTCGTGAGGCTGAGGTGGCCTTGTGGCAGGCAGTTGTGCTATTTCTTCCACTTGATAAGTATAATGCCCTGCCATGTCTTTTTCCATTTGCCTCTCTCATTACTGAAGAAATGCTCTGTTTCATAAAAGCTGACATGACTTGAGAAATTACATGTTCTCTTTGTTTTACAGAGCCTGTGCATGTAGATCTCTGAAGGCATACAAGAGATGTTTGACTTCGCATAGAACAGATTCCCAAATTCATTGTTAGGGAATACCTGTGGGGGGGATGAAAAACACCAATAAAACCCATCCTACTTGCCTTTTGACATGTACTATAAAAAGACTGAGTTAGCAAGAAATAGCTTATGTGCACAAAATAAAAATGTACTGTGTCAACCTTTTTCTTTGGGGATTAGAAGAAAGAAAATTGATTCGCTTTTGGTGGTGTTTCCTCCCCTGGGCCTAGAGAAAATAGAGAAAATCAAAACTCTAGATTATGCCCAGGTAAGGATTTTAAAAAATGTGCATTTAAATTTTCTTCCTCAAGTTCATGCTAAGACTTAAATGTGGACTATTTGCTCACAAATGTCTATAAAAATCTTATTATCATTTAAATAAACATTTAAATAAATGTTTGCTATAATGCTTATTTTACCTTCTTTCATTCAGCTATCAACCACAGTCTTAGACAGAGAGGTTAATAATAATGCAAAAATGTAGCAGCTAAGGACTAGAATTATTTCTATGTAGATGGCAGGGTGGAAAATTGCTTACAAATACATGTATATATGTATGTATATATGTATTTATATACGTCTATATTGGTTGCGCAACTATCACATGTATATTAGCTATGATATTTCCTAGCTTTATATATAAATACACATATTTTGATTTTTATGAAAATTATTTTGACTACTACTGTATCTTAAACTGTTGTCAATAGTTGAACAAACAAGCCTGGATCAGAATGGTTAATTCTTGCCTGTTCTGCACAGGGGTGTATAAACAATATCAAAACCCAGACAGGAGTGATGAATCAGTCTTTTCACAGGAATTTGGACTCATTAATGGGCCAGGTATACAAGAGGATAAGTGAGTGTTTTCAACAAAAATTTGGTGCCATTTAAAGCCACTGTTTAAAGTATTTATTCTAACACAGATGCATAAGAGCACAACATTAAAATCAGGTAAGAGTAAAGTTCTCTTTCAATGACTTCTCACAGCAAAAGGCTTTCACTGTCTCTATGCATTGACCTTTCAGCAAACACAGGGTGAGTTGCCATTAAAGGTTTTTAAGGACACTATTGGTGAGTGCAATTTTTTTACTTTAATTTTCATGCTACTTTGCTTTTGACTATGCACCAGGGATATTTTTAGATTATTGATGACTGCACCATCTGGCTGTATTCTATTAATACCAGTATAACTGAGTTTTGCAAACTCTCTCCTTCCATTCAAACCCTTAGGCAACGTATCTTTCCACAGCTACAGCAGGTACTCTAGAGTGAATGACCTTGGTTGCATTAAGCAACAGAAAGTATTTCCTCATGTTTTAAGCAGTATTTCTACCTGTACTTTCTGGCAGTTGTGAATATGGAACTTCAAAGTAAGAGGACGGAAACAGATTTCAAGGTTAATTATCTCATATCCCCAACTCTGAATCCATCTGGATTTTGCTGAATGCAGAAACTTGATGCCTAAGGGGATTGTTGGTGGTGTCATGGTCCAAGAAAATGCTGAAGGACTTTGCCCTGTACAAATTGCTGCAAAAATGCCCTCATCAAGGGAATGGAAGTTCAGCAACAGATTTGTTATGGGGCTAGATGTGGAGAAATTCACATATTTTTGATCCTGGAAAAATTATTGCTTTGTCCTAAATAGGTTTATCAGAGAGCAGTGCAGAGGGTCTGGATGAGGCTTTGTTTTTTGTCATAGTTTCCAACCACCACCTTAAGAGAAAGATTAAAATATTTCTGTGTTCATTGCTTTGCTTTTAACAACAGTTTTGTCTGGCCTGCCTGCTTAGTTTTTAAGTTTTAAAAAAAAGCATAGTAATTCATAGAATTCAGAAGAATAATAGATTAGGTACTTGACAACCTAATTATACCAAGTGCTGTACTTTTTTTTCACTGGTAATAATGCAACTGTTTTACCATAATTTTATAATCTTTAGAATTGCAATGCTTTCCTGACTTTTTTTTCTGAGACTTAATCCTTGAAAGTAAAAATATGTTGACACAAGAAGTCTTGAAACTACAGTGATGAATATCCATAAAACACAAAAACATATGCTAGTCATAAAATGAATTGCAAATAGTGAATGTCCTGCTTCTGCTGCTCCACATATTCTGAGGAATATTAAAAAAAAAAAAATGAAAAAAATCACCACAGAATAGTTTGTAGAAAATTTATTAGTAGATAAAAGTTTTATTATTGATATTTTTTTTTAAATGCCATGAATTATTCGTTAAGCTCAACTCAGAAAAAAACCCCAACATTGTAGTGGTATTGTCATATGGATATGTGGCTCTGTATCAAGATATTTAGATAGACTGACAGCAATCCTTTTTAGGGTGGTGATAACAGGACTTAAAACAAGGATATTTCTGCTGTGTGAGCTGCAGAACAAAGTCCTTTATCTGAGAGAAGGGCTTTACCAACTTCTATTCAGCCACACTGGAGAAACAGTTGGCTGAAAACATAGTATACAATCTTTGTGTGGGCTATAAGTCCCTGACTATAATTCTTATGGAAATTATTTTTATCTTCTCCAAAGGGAAAATGTTTTGGAAACTCCCTGTGGGTTTCTCAGACTGTTGGTTCATTACATGGATTACTCCTGCAGTGTTTTAGGCTCCCCCATTCTGGACTTAGTTGTGATTCTATATCTATCTGCATTTCTTTCTTTTGCTGCCTTTTTCTTTCTCCAACCCACATTTCTTTTCCTACTGGGAAATAAATTGTTTCATATTTTTCATTTGAAGCTAAGGCTCCTTAAATGACTTCCATTGAGTTTTTCCAAATCAGGTTCCATTAGCAGAACAAAAATGAAAACAATTCCTGCTGTGGTGAGCCTTAAGAAATGGGTTGTGTAACGAACCAAGACAATGGATGATTGACAGTCAAGAATTTATTTGGCTTTAGCCCATTTAATGAAGCCAGGATACATACAAAAACCCTCACTAACAAATACACTCCCATGTCTTTCCTAATGTCAGCAAACAGTCAACCTTATTACCAAGGTAAATAAAAATTTAAGGATTCTGATAGTATATGTCCCCAACAACAAAAAAATTGTTAACACTCTTTTTGGGGGTTAAAGAAGCAAAATTAACTTCAGAGCTACAATTGTCAGCTCTGTGATTTTGAACTAGGACACCAGCAATAGTGGGATTGGGGAAGAGCTAACACAGATATTGCTAAAAGCACAAGGAACTACAGACTGCTAATGTAGCATTGCAATAGCAGAACAGCAGAATACCAGGAGGAGTAGAGATCCCCAAGAATTTCTGGGAAAGCAAATGGCCTGGTGCCAGCTGGGCTCTTTAGTGTTGGCTCACTACCAGCACTTCAGAATCCAGACAGAATCCTGCAGAACCACTTTGGTGTGTGGTCCCTGTAGCAGCTGACACTTTGTCTTCAGGGGGTAGACTGACAGGTGCTATTGAAACACAGCACCTGCATAAGAAGCAAGTTCAAGTCATGTGCTGTCCTGAACCATATGACTCTCCCAGAACATGTCTCCTGATGGACTGTACTGCTAAGAAAAACCAAGGGCACTTCAGGAACTGGGCTTAATCCAGTGGAAATTATGTGGTTTGATAAAACTAATCCTACTAGTTGTATCAAATCGCCAGTGACAACACCCAGGATGGCTCTACAGAGAACTGCTCTAACTTGTTGCACAGGGCTCCCTACACCATTAACAAGGTACTCATCTCATTCTGCATGTTTTCCTTGGATGTTCACACATCCAGATATGAAACACTGTAAAGCATGAGGAGAAACAATAATTCTGTGAGTTATCAGCAGGGGTCTTCTGCAGCCAGAGACTAAACATTGTGTAGACCCATGCTGCAGGCCAAATTTCTGCCTGAGCATGTGTAGAAGTGAGACTGTGACTGGACATGGCCTGATCCTTGTAATTGGGCAAGGAGAAATTGATCTCAAGGTCATTGGGTGATTAATGTAAACAATATGGTGTGATATATAGCTGCAACTGCGTAGCAAGAAGGCAGACATGTTGTAGCCTTCTTAGAGAGCAGCCCCTCTGCCTGGGTATGAGACATCTGGCCAGGCAGAGAGATGTGTCCAGGCCCTGCTAGATGCACTGTCTGGGGGCATGGTCACAGAGTCTGCTAGAAAGGTAAAACGTGTTTAGCTATGCTTAGAATGCTTAGGATTAGACTGTAGAATGCCAGCACGCAAATAGTTAAATAAACACCTGAGAAACTTCATGAAATCCAGCCTTCTCATCATATTTTATGCCTCTCAGACTACTGGACACAACAACATTGCTGGACCATTTGCTTAAACGATGCCATGTTGAAACAGTGAGTACACCTTGTCATTGTGGTGATTATTGCAGGAATGTTTTAGGAATATTACTGAAAAAGGTCTTGAGTAACCTATTTTAAGTAAAGTACACTGTTTTAAATGGATCTGACTTCATGGAATCATAGAATGCCCTGGGGTGAAATGGACCTTAAAGGTCATCCAGTTACAACCTCCCTGTCATGGGCAGGAATACCTTCCACTAGACCAGGTTTCTCAGAACACCATACAACCTGGCTTTAAACACTTCCAGAGATGGGGAATCTACAGTTTCTCTGGGCAACCTGTTCCAATGCTCTTGTAAATAGTAAATAGTAATTTACTATTGTAATAGTAATAGTAATTTACTCTTGTAAATAGTAAACTTGTAAATAGTCTATCCCCGTCTTTCTTGTAAATTCCTTTCCTTGGAAGGCTACAATTACGACTTTCCAAACCCTCCTCTTCTCCAGGCTGAACAATCCCAATTCTCTCAGCCTTTCAGTCTTCTCAGATAAAAGGTTGCCGTACTCCAAAAGTCCACTTCCCACTTGTGGTGTGTCTTGGGGTATGCAGGAAGGCATTAGTTTCTTTGAGTCCTAATAATTCACACTCATTTCATTGTCAAGGCAACTAATGCTGCAAGATGTGCTCATGCAGCCCTTGTCCACTACAACCACATTTTATTCAGATCACCGGACTACTACAGCTTTTCACAGAGAGCTACTCTACAATCCAATAGTACTGTTAGAAAACATTCTCTCTCCTTGCTCCATTTCATTCCATCATATTTTATATGTAATTCCTTTGTCTTTAATTGCCTTTTAAAAGGTTACAACCATATAGGTATTTGGAAGAAGTCAAGCAACTGTAACAGGTAGAGAGTCTTCTGCATAAATGGTAGAAGAATTAGGCTGTAATTGAAAGGAAAGCCTAACCAGCAGGGAGGAAATTCTTGTACTTTTGAACACAGTATCTGGACCACCTCAACCACTTTGATCTACACCTGCGTCCTGTAGCAGGACTGGAGAAAAACCTTTTATCCTTGTAATACTATGGGAGGAGATGGTTCTCTGCAAAGAAGGTGTGAGCTTACAGACATTATCTGACCTCTAAGCCTTGGCACAGCTTTTACTACATCCTGCCCTTTGCTACATAAAGTGATTACAGATGGTTTTGTAGGTATGTCCACATGCAAGACTTAATGAGAAGTCCAATCAGGCTGGCAAAAACAGGGTGGAGTCAAACTTAATTTATTTTGGTAGATTAGAAACAGAGCTCTAATTGCCTTGAAAACTTCCATGTCAAACAAGGTTCAGCTGTCAAATATAAATATCTCCATGATTCCGGAGGGCTATTTTAAGTTTCAATTTGGGATTTGAGAATTCTTCATTCTAGCCAAGTCTTTCTGGAGGATATCCTAAACTTCATAGCAGGTATTTATTTCAACTAATTACAGACAATCTGTTCTGGAGAAAATGAGTATTAGTACAGGACTGAAATGTAATAGAATACACATATGAGCGTCTATGCAACATTCTCACTTCCAAAAAGCACCCAAAATTTTTAGTCATTATTTGAAAAGGAACTTCAAGTCACCTGATAATAAAAGAAGCCCTTCCCCCAAACTTCAAAAGCCACAAAACCCCCAAGCTTCTGGCCTTCAGCATGCTATTCCTTTTGACAATTTTCTATAATTCTTTTTCAGCTGATAAATATCAGCTCACAGAATAAAAACAAGGCAACCATGAGAGTGCTCTGGTTTCAAGTGGAAAGAGCAATCAAATTTCAGGTTGTAGTGTAGGATCTGTAAAAAGCCCATCCAATGGATATGAAGGAGTTAGCCTAATCTACTCACATCATGAATGGTGCTTCTGTGCTGGTGTGCCTGGATATAAACTTCTAATTTTTTTTAGGCTACACTCCATGAAGTTAGAAAAGAAATGACTGTGATGAAAATAGGAAGACTAAAATGCTACTTGTTCTTGAAAAAATCTATTGAAAATTAATTTTATACTACTCAAATAATTTTGACTAAGTTAAACACAAACCAAGCACTATTGAGACACAGCTTTAGGTACTGCATCCAGCTCTGAGGTCTGCAGCACAAGAAGGACATCGACCTGTTGGAGCGAGTCCAGAGGAGGGCCACCAAGATGCTCAGAGGGATAGAGCACCTCTCCTGTGAGGAAAGTCCGAGAGAATTGGGATTGTTCAGCCTGGAGAAGAGCTTTGGGGAGACCCAATTGTGGCCTTCCAGCACCTGAAGGGAGCCTACAGGAAAGATGGAGAGATACCTTTTACAAGGGCATGTACTGTATGGACAAGGAGGAATGGATTCAAACTAAGAGTACGTTTAGATTAGATATTAGGGAGAAATTCTTTACTGTGAGGGTGGTGAGGCAGTAGAACAGGTTGCCAACAGAAGTTGTGGATGCCCTGTTTCTGGAAAAGTAGTTCAAGGCCAGGTTGGATGGAGATCTGAGCAACCTGATCCAGTGGAAGGTGTTCTTGCCAATAGCAGGGGAATTGGAACTAGAAGATCTTTAAGATCCCTTCCAGCACAGGCCATTCTATGATTCAATGAGTGTAAGGAAAGAGATCTAAAACCAAGTCACAGACTAGTGTTTTATTAGTCTTGCAGTTGTAACATATTCCAGGAAGTGTCAAAGAAATTATTAAATATAACAGTTGACTACAACACCCTGATAAAACTTCAGGACTAAATTTTAAGGAATCTTTACAAATCTCATCAGAGCACACATTGTAATGCATTACATAAAAACCTTTTCAAGTAGGTAATTTAAAGGCATAAATAATTACTTTGAAGAAAGTGAAGCAATGACCATCAGCTCTAGGAACACTATTGTTTCCTCTGGCAGGCTGATATGAAAGGCTCCTAATCATCCTCATGATAACAGTGTGCCACAGACTGTCACTGGTAGTGATAATATAAGGATTACCCTTCTGACATAAAATTCTGCAATGTAAAGTACAATCTGCATTTTGCTGTTCAACTTTCAGTCTGAATTTGCTCTCTGTAGTATATGAAATACAGTTATTCTGCTATAAGGAGGTCCAAATTTTTTGTTTATAAAAAGAAATAGGGCAAAATCTATATGCTGTAATGCTAGGCCATGGTACACATCATTTACTTTGTGCAATGAAGGTATATCCATGACAAAATCATGATGCTAGTAACCTAAGAACATTCATACTAGAGCAGTCAAGGATGGATAAAGGTGCATTTTACTACTAGACAGGAGAATTTCCTCAACTTTCCTTGGCTAATTTGTCAAGTCCTTCATTGAAAGTTGCATAAAAGCTGTCATTGTACCTTTAATAAAGATCCTCATTCAATCAATTTTCTCCTCCATCTTTCTCTCTCACGCACAAATATTCTGAAAATAACCTTCAGCTTCTTTGAAACATAAAGCTTTGGCGTTTTGGAGAAACTGTAATGAACCAATAAACCCAATTTGGAGGCTGGTTAGTACCACATAAATTAATTTCCCTGCTAAATGATCAGAGTCACATCCACCTTTTTCACTACCATCTGCCTCACAACAAAGTTGGCACTATACTCCTCTGAGAGGTGGATTGTAAAAGTGTCATTTAGGAAAGGCTTATTAACAAAATCCTTCCTAAGTTCCAATTTTCCTGTTCCAGGGTAATGATCACAGGCAGTATATATATACCATTAGCAGAAAACCCTCAAATATCCAAAAGGCAAACACTAAAAAAAAAAAAAAAAAAAAAAAAAAAAAAATGAAATGGGATGTGTGCATGGATCTACACAAATGTTCACCTTCATTTTCAGGGATTTTCCTATGTATTTGATCATAACAATTCAGCTAGTTGTTTGTTCTGCCTACGAAGGAACAGTCCCTGCCAGCTGGGATATTTCCCATTCTTGCCTCTGGACTATATAAACAAGCACCTGTAAAATGGCACTGGAACAAACCACTTCTCCTGAGCTTGCTCTTAATTCCACCACTCCTTGCACCCTGTTCCCCTCCCCCTCTGTGTGTGACACACATTCAAAGTCATTCACTCAGCCATCTCATTTATTTAATTCCTCAGCTGCTAGGTACCCTGGCTCTGGATGGAGCTGCTCCTAACCTCCTAGGACCCTGAAGCAAAACCTGCAGATAGCAGGGATAGGGCAGGCTGTGTCAGGTCTCAGAGGAAGATCATATACACTGGACAGAAGGGTCCCTGAAACCTATTTGGATGTCTAGTGCTCCTATTACTCGTTTGGGTTTCTCTGTTATTTCCTGCCTATTTTCTTCCTCTCGCCACACAAATGCTTTTCCTTCCTCTGTGTGATGTGGAGAAGCAAGCTGGCTTTGTAGTTTGCAAAAGCCACACAAGCTCTCTGAGCTTACTTAGCCCTCATGTTTACCAACTGTTGTAAAGTAGGAAACCATACAAATGTTCTTTCTAAATTCTGATTAAAAACACTATTCTGGAATTTTTTACTTATTGTGGGTAAACATACACAGAGGCTAGGATTTTTTTAATATTGAGAAGATTGCAGTGAAGACAAGGAAGTTTTAAATTTAGACAGGGACTTTGATTTTGTTTTTCCAGTAAGAAAAAAAATGTGGTGACAAAATTGATTTATGGGACAGTCAGGTAATATGCATTTCCATGTGAAGGAAATGATGAAGAAGTTGAATACTCAAGTTATAATGTATATATATGTGTTTTGCTTTTATGTAGCAAACTCAGAATTAAACAGTCTCACCAAATGGAATTTTACTAGTGTCATTTATTTAACAATGAATGGTACTGTCCCTTCCTGGGCCAAGGTGTCACTGGGCCACAAGCATTCAGAGAGACCAGTACCAACATGACATACAAAAGCATTAATGTTACATTGTTCTCTTTCACTAAATGTCCTACAGCATGCCATTGTTCTCCCATATACAGCATAGACAGTAGCACTGATTTATTTTCAGAAATAAGATGTACAATTTTTTTCTCCAAATTCTTAAAACCCCAATTTTTTGCCCCTTAGCACTAGCCTAAATCCTGAAGCAGTAACAGGAATTACTTGGGTTTCAGTGTTCTCTCCTTTCTAACTAGCTGGGAAAAACATCATTAAGGCAGTTTCCATAACTTTCTATCTTACTAAGTATAATTAGATTCTTTAGTATTATTTTTCCCTCTTAGTACTTATTTCATCTGTTTTGTTTTTGTAGGTGTTGTAGGGAGGACTGGGTTTTAAGAAATTATTTCCAATAAATCTACTTAGGAAACTCTTCAGACAGTTTGAGCAACAAAACCAGTAGCAGCAACCACATGAGTCAAATTGCACTTCAAAGAAGCTTTTGAAACCACATTGTGGATTTCTGATCTCTGTCCTTAAAACTGAATCCAAATGACTTGAATATAAATGAAAAATAGAAAACTATACGACTGTAAAGTTCAAAACCTACACCAAAGAATTACTAACAGTTCTTTCTTTCAGATCTATTGTATTCCTAAATTTAGAAAGAATTGAAAGCTTCCTTCTTCTCCACTGAAAATTAGCACTGCTCGTAGAACACCTAGAAAACTTACTATATTAAATTTTTAATTCACCTTTCTCAAGGTGAGAAAATTATAATCTCAGAATGATACTAGAAACTCCAGAGTACATGCATGTTGCAGTATGACAACATCAATACTAAGTAATTACAAAACCAAGCTATTCCCATGTCTCAAATACAGTAAACTGAAGAGGCAGCAGCTTCTGTTTGCTCCTGCCACTAGCTCAGGAGGTTCTTCTCTACTTCATCATTCTGGAGGTCAGTGCAGGTTTTCCATTCATTATTGGAAAACATTCTTGTTCTTATCCTGTCTTGACTGCAACCTGCCTCTCAGATCCTGAAAAAATGGATATGCCTATTTTGAGCAAGGAAAGGTTGCTCAAAAATCATCACTGGCACTATTAGCTAAACTCCATACTCCAGGACTGGGGTCAGTGCCTTGAGGTCTCTTCGGTTTGGTTAGGTCCAAAAACTGGCAAATTAATTTTCCTTCATTTTCTGGGAATTCTAAATAATTTCCATGTGAATGAGGTTTTACTGAAATCTCTGGACTCCTCACAGCTAGTTTCTCTTACTCCATCTGAATTATGAAATCTTCCAACTTCATAAAAATGGAAATTTCTCCTGGGGAAGAAAACCCTGGGTATATTTCTGCCCAGACACATGAAAAATGTGAAAAGTGCTTTCAAGTAACAAAAGGCAGCTTCCTTACAGCAGGAAGCGTAGCCAGCCTCTCCCTTCATGGCAGCCTTTTTGTTAACTACTGGGAGGTTCAGAGAGCTCGTTGTTACTGGCAGCAATCTAACTACCAGAGCACAAAGCTTCTGAGCTAGATTCCTTCCCCTAAGAAGGAATCAGAAATCCCCTAAGAAACAGGGCATGCTGCACTTCTTAAGAAACTTTAAAAATACATTTTCCTGTGGTTTGTGATTGAGTTTGGGTATAAGAAACATTTTAGCAATGCTTCAAAATTACTGATTACCTCGTCTTATTTCTATTCTCAATATCCTACAAACACAGCCTACATTTAATTCCTGTTTTACAGGTGCAGAGCCATCTCACTGCCAGCTAAAAACATAGGATTTGTTTACGCTGGTCTTTAAATCACTAATCAGTGTACCTGAAATCTCAGTTTGTCAAGAAGACATTAATCTGGTCAATTTCCTACCATGTATATGATCACAAAAAGCAGAATTTGCAAATAAGATTATGTACACAAGGCATACTGTTAGTATTATCATTGCAGGCATACCGTGCATTCATATAAGGCTATTTTAATGTGTTTCTGGTGTATCGTATGTTTTTATAGACATGGTTGCTGATTTTAAAACAAAGCTGTTTTTGTTAGCTCACTAAAAAAACAAACCGAAAACTTGGAATTATAGCTACCATTTCTGTGTACGTATTTTTGGCAAAAAACCAAATTTTTTTAGGGTATGTTACTTGGTAATCTACACATGAAAATGAGCCTGGTCACTGTGTGTTTTCAGCTGACTGGATGCAAATCTTTGAAGATGCAGAAGCTACATAACAATATTTAAGATGACATTGTGCTTGACGTTGCAAGTCCTGCTCAAGCACAAAAACATACTATTTGGAAAGCTTGCACGATTTATTAACCTGACCACAGAACCATGTAAAATGTGGCTCTGCCATTTCTTATTTTCTTCTAAGAATATCCAGACATGAGACACCGTGGACAGCTACATTTTGAAATCCAATTGTGAATACACAATACTCAGCTAGGAGGAAGGCATAAACAAGTCAAGTACATTTCAAGTTGTTGTCTGCTCAATTTCTACAGTCAACTGACTTCAGCAAAATTCGCAGCAGGATGAAGCTGCAAAACCTGAACCTGTGCCTTCCTTCTGGAGCACAGTTAAATATACAGTGACTGCTACCAAGGACTGGAGATATATTTTGGAACTGTTTAGATGTTTGTTCTGAATAAGACATAAGTTAGATCTGTGTAAATCTCTTTCTTGGGAGTAATCACTCCCACAATAAAAGGGTTTTTTTATACATATACATTTAGAAAACAGTTTATCTCCATACAGACACTAGAAGAGCATACTTTTAAGTCTGAGAAATCTCAAAATGAAAAGAGAAGACAGAAGAGAATTTGAGGGTCCTCCAGTCCAAGTATCATACCAGAGCCAGCCTTCATATCCAATCATGCTTTCAAACTAACAACTCAGTGGCTTTCAAAGTGCCCATACTACCCTCTCTCAAACTTTAAGAAGGGTGATTTTCTTTTTCCTTAGCTCCTGTTTTGGCTGTGATTTTGATGTTGCTCTCCTCAGAAGTCACCCACTCATGTTTGCTGTGCTGTTTTCCTGCTGGATCTTCCATTTTCCCTTCTGTCTGCCCTGTCCTTCAGTTGTGAGTCTTCCCTCCTCTGCTCATGTCCACGAGCTCCCAGGGAAAGTGGCATCTCCAGGAGGCGGAGGAGAAGCCAGTGTGCTGCAGCTAGGATGAGGCAAGGAGGCTTCCTTTCCACTGACCTGTCACACACTTTGAAAAAAAATTAACCGACAAACTTCATACTCCCCATATATCCTAAAAATCCCCTAAATCTTACCATAATGTATCTTTAAAACTAAAACTAAAAAAAAAAGGACACCTAATATACAGAATTACACTAAAACTTAATGTAGTTGAGGAAATGTGCCATGATAGTATGTACTGCTACATCTAAGATCTTCCTTTTCAGCTGGAACACAAAACAAATGGAGTGAATAAGCAGACAGAAAAAGCATAAAATAACTCCTTTCCAAGCATAATTACATTCCTCCTTTCCCTCACACACGTGCACTCTAAAGTGGTGTTTCCTGGGCTGTGCTCATGTCAGGCTCTGCAGGTCTTCAAGCTCGCATGTCAGTCAGTCTCATGCAAGATACCAAGTCCCTTGTGCACAGGGCATTTCATATGTGCCACATTCAGCATTTCAGTCGTGTCTACTCAGCATTTAACACATTAGTGTCAAAATTGAGTGCTCTGTTCATGTAGTCTAAAGCAAGTCCTATGTCATACCGCCAGGGAAAGTCATCTCTACTGAGCCCTACAGCTCCGGCCCTCAGCCCAAGGCAAAAATACCCACAGATAAAATCTTCAAACCTATGGGAAACCAGCTAACAACAATATTCCATGAAGAGAAGAGAGCTCATCTGTCTAACAGCTAAGTTTGAGAAAACTTGTTGGGAAACTGTGCTACCGGGGACTGTGTCTGAGAAGAGATTGAGGTCCTGTTTCACACATCCAGGTGCATTTTCTCCACCTGTATTCTGACCAAAGCAAAGCCATCCAGGACTGAAGATCACACACCTGGTCAGGGCAGAGATGGATGTGGACTGATCCTTGCTTGTATAAGCAAGCCCTGAGGGGCAAGACTAAATACTGCAAGTGTAGCATTGAGCAGATATCCACATACACATACCTGCCTGGCATCAGATCCAGGTCTGCTGTGGGTTCAGCTGGTTTCTGGCAATGACCGAGCACAAACACCATTGCCTGTTCCCTGTCGGTCACATCAAGAGAATTTGGCTTGTTTAATATAGAATAACAAAGGCCAAGAGAACATTTGTCTTCTAACTATATAAAGTATGTAAACTCTGGGGACAAGCTTAAGTTTAAAATTAACTTTTGATCAGAGACAGGCATAGACTGGGCGCAGATAAACTTGTGTATGAACAAGTGAGCTGTGAGGGTCTGAACCAGCCTGTTGGTGGAAATTGCAGGCAGCTGTGGAGGGGAAGGCAGGAGAGCAGAAGAGGAGGACAAAGCTGTATTTAAGCTGTTTATGGACTGTAGATAAGGGTGAATCAAGAATAGTGAAAAAAACCAAACCAACAAACAACCCAAACCAACCACAAAATCAAGAAGAAAGTAAAAAGATGGCAACGGCTAAGCCAACAGAATACCAGCCTGTATACCAGCTGGTTTACAGTCTGCCTGCTGTAATCAAGAGATATATTTTGCTGGGATTGGACGCTCAAGTCAGAGAGGCACAAAATGGGTGAATGCATAAACATGAGTCTGTGTAAGAGTGTGAAGCACTCAATGGCTGTTTGAGGAACAAGTTACTCAGATGCTGCTACCACTCAGAAAAAAGTAAAGCTTATTTGGCTGAGATGTAAAGATGCTGTTTTCTGCGTACACATGATGGTACCAACTATTTCACTATTCTAAAACCCTTGTTTCCTTTGGTTGCTCAGGGTTTCATTGCCTTGAAAAGTTTCAGTGGTTGGTTTGCAATACCCGATTTGTAGATTTTTTTTGTTTGGATTGGGTTGGGTTGGGGTTTTTTTATGGTTTCGGGTTTTTTGGTTGGTTTGGTTTGGGTTGGGTTTTTTAATGTGAGAATTTTGTTGTGTGAGGGTAAGAAATAAGAGTGAGGGCAACAGCACAGCTACTCTGACAATCTTGTTCTCCCTTATAGTTTTAGGGAGCAGTCAGAAAGATCACCTTCTCTCCCCCAAAGACACAGGACATACACAAAGAAAGAAATTATGTAGTTCGGTGGGATAAGGGTGGGGAAGGGATTTACTTGGGTTAGAGGTTTACATCATTTGGCCTTATTTTTGCTGGTGGTGAGTTCTGCAGTTTGCTGCTTGTGTTTTTCTTCGTTTGTCTTCTTGCTATAGGTCCGGTGCTAGGAAGTGGCAACCTTCCCCATTGCTCACTGGCAGCCAACTGCTCTTTCTGCAATCTATCATTGCGCTGGTGCTTTCATGCCTCCACTGACAAGACAACCAGACCTTCATGGTTTTGAAGAGCCTGTGGAAGCTTGGAAGTGGGTGGAGTCATTTGGTATGGGCACATGGATCTTTTTATGTCAGATACTATATTTTTTGAAGTAGCCTTAAGACAAGCAATGACATCATAGGACTAGCACAGCTACTAACCTGTCAAGAATTTGGGAAAAGTATGGGAGATGCTTCCCATTTTAGACTGAGAAATGTGACCTTTGAGAGTGCGGGTGGGATCTGTCTCAAACAACAAAGAGGGAGATGGTGCAAAAATGCCAACAAACTTGAAGAAGTTTTTTTGTCTTTTGCCAAATGGTTTGACAGTTTGCAATATGTCTATGAATGATGAAGTGGTTGGAAAGGTGTTGCTGACCTCTTTCAAATCTCTTCAAAAAGGAGTGAAGGAGTTACCTCTATAGGTGCTGAAGGCTTCCAGAGCATCCAAATAATCCACCCTCAGCAGGGATAGAGATCTTCAGTGAAGTAAGCTGTATCTGGCCTTTCTGTGCTGGAAAGAGGAACATTCTGTTAGTCCTGCTGACTTCTGAGGTTAACCCAGTGCTTACTAGATGGTAGTGTTGTTTTTTTCCTGAAATATGCTGTCGTTACGTATGTCTGTGATTGGTTTTTTGGTTGGTGACTGATTAAGTGGTCCTCTCTGATTCTCTGTATAGATCTGTTCGGACATTGAACAACCAGGTACTGAAGGTGTGGTGCTTAGATATTAGAGTGATAGGGAACTTAAATATCTAGAAAGATCCCTGATAAATGATACAATCTGCAGAAAATTCTCTGCCAAATTCTATTCAAATAGCAAAAGGATAATGTGAATATGACTCTAATGAAGGAAGGCTAGAGTTGCCATAATGCATGCAGGTGCAATTGCTCCAAATCTCTCTTAAAATCCATTTTCCTGCCAGTGCTCATTCTTCCTTTAAACAGAAGTTAATACTCTGCTGACATTACTGAACTCCATCATGCTCATTATCTCAGGCTAGCATTTAGATCAGGTTTTTGGAGGTGAAAGACCAATTCATTAACTCTATTGTGTCACTCAATGACTTCCTGTGGAGAGATCATAAGTCAGATGGGGGGTGTCACTGCTGGAAGATAAAAGACAGCTATAAAGTAGGAAGACAACTGGTATAACACACAAAAATGAGGAAAAAAATTATTCTATAGCCTTTAATTCCTATTCATAATTCAGGTTTTAAGTATGTTATTTAGATAACAGTGCATTTGAGGGATTTTTTTAATGAGTTTCAGATACAGAATGGAAGAGGTTATTGGTTGGTTATTTGTTGTTGATCTAAAGGGGAAAATTAATATAGGTAACAAATTCAAAAATGAATAAAAATCGGGTGCTTTAAAGCCAGATGTCTCAAGATACCCACATACACTAATTTGTATTGGCTTAAACAGGAAAAGAGTGTTTGGAAAATTAATACTTTGTCAAAAAGAGAATGTTATGAAACAGTTTGAACTGTTGTTAAAGAAAAAAATAGCTGCCAGGAATCAAGATCCACCTATTTGATTAAACAAAATCCCCATGCTGTTTCCAATAGGTAGAGAAAATGTTTATTTTTAGAACACTTCCTGGAGTATTGTAAAAGAATTTTTTCTTCCAAAAGAAAGAAAAATCCTCTCTGAAAGAATTTTATAGGACCTTCACATAGAAAGTAGGTTCCTGCTGCTACTGGTAATGAGAAAACATGAAGTTTCTCAGCCTGCACATGGGAAATAAACAAGCCAGATTTTTTTTTTGGTGCTTGTTATCGACTTTTTCTGAGAAAATGTTCAAATACGAGCCTTCGCAAGTGTAATTAACAGCCCTTTAACTACGACCGATTTGTAGCGGTACCAAACACTCGCGGGGCTGAGCGGCGGCGCGGGCGCCTGCAGCCGCCACCTCTGGCCAGCAGAGGGCGCGCCGCGCTGGCCACAGCGGCTGCTCTGGTTGAATCTCTTGGTCACAGGAAAGTAAGAAATTAATCCTTGCAGGGCGGTGACAATATTAAAAACATCTAAACATATTATAGTACGTTTCTGTACTTTAGTACGTTTTGGCACTGGGATTTCCAGTAGGTAAAGCTGCCCAAGTGTGGAGAGTGGGCATGAAACCAGCAGCTGCTCAAAGCAACTGCATCACTCTGAGCTTTTGAGGTCTCGACCTATCCAAAAAATCCCCACGACCTGGGGAGCCTAAGATCTTCTTCAGTTTCAGCTCTATTCACCGAGTCACAGCATCACAGAATGGGTCAGGCTGGAAGGGAACACAGTGGGTCATCTGGCCCAACTTCTCTGCTTAAGCAGGGTTGTCCTGGAGCACATGGCACAGGTTTGCATCCAGGTGGCTGTTGAGTATCTCCAATGAGAGAGACTCCACATCCTCTCTGGGCAATCTGTTCTAGTGCTTGGTTACCTGCACAGTAAAGTTCTTCCTCGTATTCAGGTGGAAGTTCTTGTGCGTCAGTTTCTGTCCATTGTCTCTTGTCTTATTGATTGACATTGAGAAAAGCCTGACTCCGTCTTTTTCCCACCTTATATACTTGAGGAGGTATTCAAATCCTCTTCACAGCTTTCACAGAACTGTCCTACAAGGATCATCAAGTCCAACTAGCACCATGCTCTTATCAAACAGAGCTAATCTTTTATCCCAATAAATGGTGGAGTTCTTTTCCGATTTGTTCCTTCATATTCATTAATGATAGAAATTAATGCAGTTTCCAAGCTACAGATGAAAGGAGTTTTCTTTCTTCAAGCTGGTTTGTAAACATCTACCTTCCCTTTCTCACCCTGCCCCCACTTCAGCCGACTCTCTTTAAAGCTAAATTATTCCTAGCTTAGGTGGGAATTACCTTCTCAGCTCCCTTAAAGATGAAAAGCACAATTGAAAGAAAACACAGTTAAAAAAAAGCTAAAGTGGTATTGATATCAATTTTCCTATTATTAAATACAGTTATTTACTGATAAATTTAGTTCCTCTTACTGTGTTATCTGGGAGCATCTTTTGTTCTGTTTTTCATCTGGATTGAGGCACTCTTCACAAAACCCTTCAATACTTTTCATCCTTTATTTCTTCTGTCTCCACTCCCACACCCTGCAATTGCACTCACTTGCAATATTTTCTGCTATTAACAGACTGATTGAATTGTTTTGTATCAGGTAGCAGCTCTGTAACTGGAGACCCAAGAGTCACTTAATATAAAGATCACTGAGAATCATAAACCATTTTCTTCTTGACCTTTTCCACCAAAACATTAGCTTCTGAGTCAGCCTGCTTTGAAGCTACAGAAGCATTACATATTGTCTTGTTGGTTTCTGACTTCAAGCAATTCTTTTCTTCCATTTCCTCCTATTTTTAGCATCTGAAGGCTGAAATTTTACAATATGCTATTGCTCTTTTTTTTTTTTTTCCCCAGGAACAAATGTCAGCACATCAAAAGCTCACTGCTTTTAGTGTGTGTCACTTGAGATCACTGGGAAAAAAATACTTTGTAAGTCTCCTTATTGAATCATTAACCGTGGGCGCTACTATGAATAGTTTTTCACTAAAGTTCTGGGATCAGTCATTTGAGCATCACTTCACTGCTAAGTAAAATCCATAAAAGCTCTCAACACTGAAGAGGGGGACTAAAAATAAACATTATCCCAAAGGTGGAGGGGTATGCAGTCAAAACACTTCTGCTGTATGTAGCTTTTGTATGTGTTTTGTTATATACCTCATGTTTTTTCTCCTCTCAATTATATGGTGTTTGCAAGGAAAATAACTGTACTCATTCTCATACCCATATACTTGAGTTGCTCACCTACTCTCGCTCTGTTTAGATGTGTCCTCGTTTATGCCAGTCTTAAATTTTCCAGTCCTGAAAGACATTCTGCAGCAATCCAATCCTCTCAGACAATCCAGTTGTTTGTTAGGAAAACAACTTTCAATCTCTAGGAAAATGGTTCATACCATCTTTGCAATATTTGATTAGCAAGGAGAGGGGAATGTGGGGTAACTGCTTGACACATTTGGCAGATACAGACAAAGGCCACAGTAACTCCCCTGCTACCTTGGGTGTGGTGCCACAGAAGTTCACTTTCAGCATATGCAGCTATGCCATGGTCATGTAGCTGTGGCTGTGGACAGGGTCAGTCTCCTCATAGCACATACAGCTACAACTCCTATACAGTCTGCAAGACAAAGTATATATTAAAGAGTTAGAAGGCCTCTTCTTTTTTCATGATAATCAATAATTACCTTTCCTGTCACCTGGACAGAAGTGTTCACTGAGGTATCTAGTAAACACTAGAAATTAATTAACCTCTGGGAAGGGTGCAACAGATTTGGCAGAAACAGCCAGTACAGGTTTTCCAGAACTTTGTTCAGTTTGGCATTCATCAAGTTTGTGTCTAATGCAATAAAGAAATCAAGTATGTTAGACACTTGAAACAGGGCTGCTAAATTGCCACCTAGTGGTCTTGCAAAGAAGCTAATGTCTTCAGCATGCTGATCTGGGTGAAGAAATATCAGTGTGAGTTATGTATTTTTGTGAGAGTGTTCACTGATGCCTTGCACATAGCGTGGTGGGAGTGGAGGGGCAGCAGGACACAACTTCCGAGACACTGCAAGACATTGGGGCTGTTGGAGTACCAGGAGCAGCTTGTGCAGGACAGAGACACCAAAAGGGAATTTCTGAGCCAGTCATCCAGCCTGTGCATAGGGTGAAAAGTGCTGCTAGGTAGGAGCCTTAGTCTATTATTAATACTACTTGCTAATTTTTCCTTCCTAACAACAACAAAAAAGGTAAATAATTTTATATAAAAGGAAATGAAGGGTTTTCTGACTGTTGGTAAATGAGTAAAAAGTTAGTATTTTTGTCTTTCTGAAGCTCAACCAGCTCCAGAGAGCTCCAGAGAGCTGATTGTGGCCTTTCAGTACCTGAAGAGGGCCTGCAAGAAAAGTAGAGAGTGACTTTTTACATGAGCATGGAGTGACAGGACAAGGGGGAATGGCTTTAAACTGAAAGAGGGCAGGTTTAGATTGGATACTAGGAAGAAATTCTTTACTGTGAGGGTGGTGAAGCACTGGAAAAAATTTCCCAGAGAAGTTGTGGATGCTCCATCCCTGGAAGTTTTCAAGACCAGGTTGGATGGGGTTCTAAACAACTTGGTCTAGTGGGGTTGGAAATAGATGAACTTTAAGATGAACTTCCAACCCAGGTCATTCTATGATTCTATGATGATTCCAGTGTAAGAAGCACCTTGCTCTGCTGGTATATTCTCCCACCTTCTAGTCTCACTCCTCCTGAGCCATATGTTTACCAGCATACGCTGCTTTCACGGAGCCAAGCAGACAAGAAACAATGAAGACGTGCATGTGGAACAGTAAGGTTTGCAGCTCTGCTTTTGCAATTAGTCATGTAGGTCAGCCCAGAAGCTACTACAAGAGACTAAAAATAATTTTCCATATGATGAACTGCATAAGCAAAGTCTCTGGGGATTAATGCATCCTTGATTATTTTACCAATAATCAGCTCAGGGTGCACTGGACTGCGTGTTGACAAAGCTGATGCTCACAGGAGATGGAGATGGTAGAGGCCTTGTATTAGGAAGTGGTCTTGGACCAGGGGCTGCAGTCTACATATCTGGGAGGATGCATCAGTTGTTTCAGAGATAAGTCAGGGATAAGTCAGTCCATGGCAGCAGAATCCAAATGACTTATCTTCCTCCTCCATCCCGTCACCTGCTGGGACCTAGTGCAGTTAGTGGCTGAAGAAGAGCATCAGCCTTGGAAGACAGACTGAGAACCCTTACCGTTGCAATGTGTGATTAGCATGTATTTCTCACTGTATATTATTGTTCTGTTACATGGTATATCCTGTTATGATGTGCCCTACCCCTCACCCCAGATGGTTTGTTGCTACTGTGCCTTCTCTGGTGGCTTCTCTTCAGACCCTGCTTTAGCCCAGGCT
>WEIV01011702.1:18187-30986 GCA_013390005.1 Calyptomena viridis | reverse complement strand
GAGCTGTTGGGGGAAGGTGAAGGATCTTAAAAGAGAGGGGTGGGGGGGAGAAAGGTGTCTGTAACAACTATCAAACTGCTCACCCTTAAACTCTTAAGCTCTGATTTTAGTAGTAGTTGTAGTTGTAGTAGTAGGAAATTCTTAGCATTCTAAGTTAGAGCCTGTTTTGCTTGTGTGAAGTAGTTAATAAACAGTTGCTTGTAATCCTTATCACAAAAGTCAGTTTTTTTTCCCTTCTCTGAGAAATTTTAGATCTATGTGTGGCCTCTCAGCTTTTAGCCAGAGTCAAACCATGACACCAGTATACAACTAGAATATGGTCTTCAGAGCCTTGAAGAGGTCTTCTTCAGTGTCTGAAGTTTTGAACTTCAGTGGTGTAAGCATGATCTGCTGAACAGCACATTAAAAGGTTCCAATACGTTTGTCAGATACAGATCACTTCGTTATCCTTGCTATAACTTAAAAAAGACATTTGATAATGATATTTGATCTCCTGTGTCCTGTGTCATATCACACCAGCACTGAGTTCTCAAAGACCTGTTGTTAGGTAGAAATACAGATACAGAAGGAAGATACAGAAAGTGGATGAAATGCCAAAGATTGATGGCAAAAAGTAAAAATTATCTCATTACGATCAGTGTTTATAAGGTGATAGGCACTTTGAAAAAAATCTGACATAAAATAATGCAAGTAAAACACACATATATAAATATATATATAAAGAGAGAGAGATTTTTTTTTTCTGCAACTATGAGCCACCACAGATAAATTCTGGAAGCTAAACTTTAGGGCAAATCACTAGTCTTCTGAAATAAGAACTAGCTGTGTGAATTTTGGCAGCAGAACTTAGTTCTCAGAGTGATGAATAAACCATGAAAGATTCTGGCTTACTTTGTGCAAGCATTGCCTTTGCAATGGAAGCATTCTGGTTACATTTATGGAAGCTGGTAGACCTTTTGCATATGAAGGGATAAGTTTGGCCACTTTTTCAATGATTAGTAAAATTACTACCTTGCAATTTGCAGTGTTGGAAAAATATACTGCTACATATGTAAGCCTGAGAAGTGGAAGAAACCTAGCAATATGGAATTCAGCATGATCTACTTTATCTTACAAAAATGCTGTAAAGGGAACTAAATCAGTCTTTCAAAGCTTTAGGATGACATACAATGCTTTTGGAACCTAAGCTAACATGCTTAATGAAAATCTGGGTACATTTGCCATGCACAACAGTTCTGTAGATATGCTCTCAAATCAACCTTCTGTTTTCTTTAAAATGTTAATAAATTTTAATCAATCTTGCTCATATTAGCATGTTCATTTGTATATAAACATTCCTGCTTCAGCAAACTCAGATTCACACTTGGGCTAATGTAATAGTGAGTCCTGTTTCTTGAAATCTGAAAAAGTTTTCCTATTTCCATTTCCTGGTTCAATGAATTGACAGCTCACAGACTGACCAGTTAATTTTGCATACTTTATTAGCTGAAAGTTAAACCAGCTCTTGTTTGAACTGTGCTTTAATTAATGAAGTAGCAAAACCTTGTGTGAGATGCAAGACAGTAGTTCTTCCTCTCTGAGAGTAAACATAGAGGCAAATACTGTAACAATTTTCTTTCTATTTCCTAATAAACATATAGATATCAGGTTCAAGATGGGGATACACAGATTTGTTTATCTTCAGAGAAGAAATATTCCATGCCTATATTTTAGTTAATGCTGTATTTATAGCCAGTCCTATCCACAATCTGGCTGCTTAAGAAATTGTATCATTTACAGAGAGTTTGGCATTGCCTTGGTCCCTGGTAATGCAGCAATATGTGGGTAAATGATGTTCCAATATTCA
This sequence comes from Calyptomena viridis, assembly GCA_013390005.1. Lineage (NCBI taxonomy): Eukaryota > Metazoa > Chordata > Aves > Passeriformes > Eurylaimidae > Calyptomena > Calyptomena viridis. The sequence continues at coordinate 29,140 of WEIV01011702.1, read as the reverse complement.
TGGGACATTTTTGATATCAGGGTCAGAGTACTTCCCTTTTCTCTCGTTGCTTTTAACCACAGCAGGTGCAGGATTACCAATCAGTCATTACTGTGATTTTTGTGCACATTAGGTTGGTATGCTGAAACGGGTGACTCCAAAGGGAGTGGATATGCCTTACATAATTATAGGTGTGAGCATCTTTTGTTATAATATAATCAAGTGGGGAAAAAAGATGAAAGGATTTTTATAAAAGTTCCATGTCACAAAACTATCATAAATCTCAGAAGACAGAAGAGCATGCCAGCCCCTTGGGTTCCTGAGCTATTGAAGTGAAAACCAACTCTCCCACTGCTACTGGCCTTAATTCCTCAGCCCAAATACAAGTAGTTCCTCAGTAATACCTCTCTATATGCAAAGATCTTAAAGGTGTAAGATAAAACCAGTGAACAATTCAATAACATAGCTATATTCTTAAGAGTAGTTGTTCTCCCCACCAGCAGAGCTTAACTTTATGTATCACACTGTGAAACTGTTACCTTTTCTCTCTTTACCAGCGGCATGAAAAACTTCACAATAATTTTGCACTCACTGTGGAGTCACACTCCACATTAACTTGAAAGGCCTAGGGTGGGCAGTGACTTGGCATCCAAATTGCTGCATGATGGAAATTGTGGATTACTGTCAATACTAACCTGGCAACATAACTGGTGGAAGGAAGAAATCTTTTCACACTGTTGCCCTTCTCTCCACACTAAAAAAAAGAGGGATATAGTTAGAAATACTTCAAAATAGTTGTCTGATGTTCTGAATTTTGAGGACAAAAGTCTGTCTTTTTCCTAATCAATCTGGAACTTGGATGAAGAGGGGGGAAGTAATTGTTACAGATTTGAAATCAAATGACTGGATAGAAATACAATCTTAGTTTGAGCAGGGACCTCTGCAATTGTCACTTTCTTGATTTTTTCCCCCACATGAGGATATATGTCTGTAAAAAGCAGTCTCTTAATTTTTTTTCCAGGACAATGTAGCATGTTTTAGGGCATCCAACAACAAGAGAATCTTCTCTTTGTATGACCTCCCTCCTGTGAGTGACGCTTTTGTTTTGTGTTGTGTTGCATTTCACATGCAACAACTTTTGGAAAACAAACATGTCTGCTTTTGAACATCTGTGGTTTCATATACGTTAATAATTACATTTAAAATTTGCTAGAACAGTTTATATTTTTACTGTGCAAGCTGTACATTGAACTGTCAGGGAAATAATTTATCAAGGTACAAATTATGTAGCATCATTGGATACATATGTTCATTGTCTCTATCATAATAACTTCAAGAATGAGTAAATTAAAATAAACAAACTCAGCAAGGATGTAGTTTCAAAAATGTCTCAATGAGAAATGAAATTTTTTTTTTACAGGGGAAATTTTGGAGTTGTATTAGGTGTGCAGAGGAATTTAAATTGAAAAAATAAAGGGAGGAGATTTAAGGAATATTTTAGCATGTTTTTAAAAATTACACTATCCTTGTCTACAATGCTATTTCAGATTCTTAAAAATAAGTCAGCTGAGGGGGAAATAAGCATAACTTAAGTGATTTAAAACTTAAATTTGTAAAGAGACTAAATCTAGGAACTAGAAAATTTGGACATTTTAACTGGAAAATTCGAGGAGATAACTAGATTTTAGCTAAGCAAGGAATTAGATAGATCAGGAGTGTTGATTTTTCTATTAATCTTGCAAGACTACAGAACAGGGGTACAGTTAATATTTAACTACTAAAAAGTACCTGATTCTAATAGTAACACTCTTTGCAGATTTTAAGATGCATTCATTGCACTGCTGATTAAGCAAAAGCACAGGGATTTGTCATGTACTGTTCATTTCTTCATTTTCTTCCCATTGAGCAAAGTATAAAGTCTAGACTATCTTACTTTTTTTTGGCTTATTGGAAGAAATGTTTTAGTTTATTCTTTTTATATTTGTTTTATAAAAGTAAATGTGAGAAAGGGTAATACACAGAAAATTCTCACGACTTAGATCCTAGGCATCTTGTTGTACTGAGAAAGTTCTGGTTTGTGGAGGAATTCTGGGAAGGGAGCATTATCATAGATTATACATCTGCTCATGTGATATCCATTCTAAGCAATGTAACTTGTAAATTGGTGAGAATAGGCTTGAGGCCACAGAATCAAAGCCAGTTGGCATGAGTTTGAGGAAAATGGAACTTGTTAAAATAAACTTGAAATTAGAGGTTTTGTTGATAAAGGTATTAGTATTTTAATGCACTTGGATTTTCATGCACCTTCATATGACATATTTTAATTAAGTGCATATAAAAAAGATTTAAAGTTGTAAGTTAGATCTGAGAACATTGTCTTGATTTAACCCCAGCCAGCAAATCAGTACCACACAGTTTCTTACTTAGTGGGGAGGAGAATCAGAAAAAAAAGTAAACTATGTAGGTTGAGATAGGAACAGTATAATAATTTAAACAAAATATAATATAATAATACATTATTACTACTACTACTACTAACATTAATAGCAATGAAAATGAGAGATAGAGTGGAATAAAACCCAAGAGAAACAAATGATGTACAATAAAGTTGATCACCACTCACCAACTGATGCCCATCTCATCCTTGAGCAGCCATCAGCAGCTCCTGACCGTCTGTTCTCCCTTTATGTATTGGGTATGATGTTCTATTATATTCTATATTTTATGGAATATCCCTTTGGCCAGTTCAGGTCAGCAGTCCAGGCCTTGCTCCCTTCTTGTGCACCTTGTTACTGGTAGAACATGGGACACTGAAAAGTCCTTGACTTAGGACACGCACTACTTAACAACAACCAAAACATCAGTGTGTTACCAACATTATTCTCATACTAAATCCAAAGCACAGCACTGCACCAGCTACTAAAAAAACTAACTCTGAAACCCACTGAAACTAGGGCAAACATAAATGGGAAATTTTCTTCAAACAAAATTTGGTGCTTCTAATATGCCCCTGAGATCAGATCTTCATTGTATGCTATTCAACATTTCCATCAAAAAGTGGTCTGAAGAAAAAAACCAAAATAAAATACAAAATCATTACTGAACACACCTGCAGAAAGCATAGAGAGAGAAAGCAGAAAATAAGGAAGCATATAACTATGGTTGTTCGGCGTTGTTTGTGAGGCATAATGACGAGAAGGTTGACTCCAAGAAGCTTTATCAGAGGCTTTATTTATCTATAAGAATGCTAATTTCTATGCAGAGAGAGCTTAAGCATCTGAGCATCAGCAAAGGCTCTAATACCTACCTAGCAAACTCTGCATCCACAGCTTCCCAGGCAAACTGCCTGGAAGGCTCTGGACACAAGACTCCTTCTGGCCAGGTGTCTGGCCAGGCAGAGGGTCTGCTCTCTAAGAAAGTCAGAACATGTCTGCCCTTCTTCTTGCGCAGTTACAGAAATATATATCAGACTATATTGTTTATATTAATTGTCCAATGACCTGAGGGCCAAGCTCTTCTTGTCCAACCAAGGGGAATAATGCCATAGCCACTTAGAGCAGGACTTATGCTCAGGAGAAATGTGGCCTATAGGACAGGGCTACATATAACCTCTGATAAAGAATTAGAAGAATTTTGTAGCATACAAGAAAAGAAGCATGCATCTCTTAAAGGCAGATCTGAAGTCTTATGCATGGTTTAATAATGTGATTTGAGAAAAAACTTAGTGACTGTGTTAATGATTTTTTGCTTTGATATGCTGATAAATTAATTTCTAGATGAATTTTAATGATAAGATCATATAACAATGGTATGCATTTGGCACTGCTTTTTATTATTGGATCTTGCTATTCAGTTCAGATTTCTGCAGCTAAGAAAGGTACCGAAATAATTTTGTAATTCAAAGAAGAACCATGACAATGATCAAAAGATTGGAAATTATGCTTAATTAAATATGCCTTTAGTGAACAATGCAGGCTTCTCAGAGGAATAAATGGGGGTGGGTAATTTTGTCACAGATTGGGAATAGTGGCACAGAGAACAGAAAGAGGTCTCCCTCCATGTAACAAATTTTAACAAGTTTGACAGGATCAAAAATAATAAATGAACTTTGTTTCTTATTTGTTTTGCAATTTTCTTGTATGAACAAAATATTAGAAAGGGCTTTCAATGCTATTTCACATCTTTATCTCAAGATAAGGTGGTTTTTTTCCAAAAGTTATTTTAGTTTTGACTGGATTTATTTCAGGGAAGTCTCTTGACATTTGTAATCTATGTGTTCAAGCTGAATGTTAATAGAAGTCTCTTCTTTTCTGTGAATTTATGAATACAAGGACTGATTTACCTATGACAGCCAACCGACAATATAATTTAAATGAAATTTCAGATCATTTTTTCAGCTTCATCTCATGGAAAAAAAGAATAAATATTGGATGAAATAAATCAAGGTATTAACATAAAAACAGTACTTTGTTCTTCATGTTCTTCATGAGTAACCTACTACATTAGTCTTGGCTATATCTACATGAGATAAGCTGTAATTAGTTATTATTTTAGTAGAATTCTTGAACCTCTGTTAAAAGGTGAAAGACACGCTGGTTGAAAAAGTCAGTATTAACAAGAATTTAATAAGAGATGACCAGCCCAAGAGTTTAGTGTCTCATGCTTGAAGGAAAAGGTATAAAAGATGAAATTACTTGGCTACTAACACAAAACAACAACCACCAACCAACTAAACAAACTAAACTAAACAAACAACTCCCCAAAAAAACAAAATAAGGAAAGATAAGTAGTCTTCAGATACTCAGAGTAATTTTTTATTTTACTGGTCCATATTTTATACTTTATTCTCTTTCAAAAATTGAAGATATTTCACCTTAAATACAAGCAGACATTTTCTTATGCTATCAGTAAAGAACAATCACATAGTGTTTCAGTGAGCACCTTTACTTTTTTTTACAGTGAGCATTTTTACTTTTTGAGTGCTAAGAAGTCAAATCCTTGAGACACTTCACTTTGCTCAGATTAATGGAGAAGGAATGGAATAAAATCAACTAAAGGACTATTTCTTCATAATCTATAGCTAGACTCCAGAGTCTTTTGATCCTAGAGTAAAATAACTCTTTATCATTAATGTTATACATCAATGTATTCTCTCCCATTGTCTGTTCTGTTTTACTTAATGGCAGATAAATCTTGACTTTACAAATTTATTTGTATCTAGAATTTTTATAATAATCTCACAGAGTACACTGAAGAAATGTGCATGAATCAGCTGAATAAAAAAATAGTTAATGCAATGTAATATTAGATAAAATATAAAACTCCTAAAGACTTAATTGTAAGTCTAAATTTTAAGAAATATACTACAATCCTTTTAATTTCCTTTCTGTTTTTCTTCCCTTGNGGCTACTCAAAACCACAACATTCCTTCATAAACTGAAGTTTAGAATTTTGCTCTCATAGAGGAGAGAAATTAAAATTCTAATATACTAGTATGATTTCAGACATTTGGTTATTCTTTGAAGTAAGGATCAAAAGGCAAAATATTCTGTGGTTAAAGGGTATTGACTGCAGAAAAGACTAAGTTCCACTGTCACTTCAGAAGAATTCTATGCCCAGATAATTCCTGCAACAATTTAAATAGACAAATTAGAAAGCAGTATAACAAAGAAAGTACAGTTATTTGGTTTATATTCCTGAGAGAATTAACTAAGTTCAACCCTTACTACTGGTTGAATCTGGTCCTTTGACATACATGTTCAAGCTATATATGAGCATACATGATTTTTCTGTGTACTAGTGTCAGAAGAACTGCAACGGATGTCATTAAGAGAATAAATGGAGTGAAGTAAAAAGTCGAAAATTCCAATTTCATTCTAAAAGTCAACCTTCGAAAAAGATTCAATCTTTTAAATATTTTTCTTTTTTTTCATTGTTTACAATTGCTTCATTTATTTAGAACTTTTTATAATGTTCTAAAATATTTTCAATATTAAAATATACATTCCTTATCATTCACACAGTTGAATGTTCTTGGAGAAACTAACTAGATATAAATACACATGCACATGCTTCTGTAATTTATTTGTTTCTACTTTTAATTGTTTTTGTTCTGGTTTGGATTTTTTTTTTAATGTGTGTCATGTAGTTATGCACATATACTGTATATCTAGTTGTTATGCCAACTAACTTGAGGAAGTCAGGTTTTAGAGTGTCACTGTGCTGTGAATGAAGCATCCTACAGAAATATTGTTCTTTAGTTTTTGTTTCTTAATAGCAGTTCCACAACCCCCCATTTCAAAAACATTTTATCAAAAAGAGAAGTCAAGACTAATATAAAAAAGTTCATTTAAATATTGACTTTCAAAAAAGAGACAGCTTAAAACAGTGTAGTTATTTATGCTCCATGATATGAATGTTTCATATGCAATTTCTGACTTGTGAAATTTAATTATAAACCTAATACAATTAAAAAAGAAATATTACAGGTCAACTTTGTACATGTGTGACTACTAGTTCAGGTGAGAAAAGGTGAGGTGCAAACACATTTTCTTTATGAACAATATTTCTGAGAACTGAGAAGGTACTCTGCAGAATACTCGAGCCCTGGCAACAATTTCAGCAATTGGCATTTATTCTAATGGGAAATGTTCTCCTGCTTCTCTAGCAGAAAGTGTGAACATTTTCCTTTGCACAATATGCAGTTTGCTGTGCATGAAAATTATGTTAATAAAGGACAGTGGAAAGATGGTCTTGGAAAAAAAAAATTCTTTCCTAATTCTTTCCAGAACATTTGTTTAGTCATTTTACACCAGAGGTTTTGATAAATTCACCCTTTTTTTTGTCAGCAATTGAGGCATTATATACCCTGTTCGGTTTTTCAGCATTGCGCCTCTCTTGGTGAGGGGTTTTTTCACTCCTGGTTTTTTTGGTGTGAAGAATATAATTGCATTGTTTTTCCTCATATGAAAGGAAAAGTTGGCAAGAGCCTATTTGGTCTTGCTGTCAGAATGTGAAGAACTTGACTTGACTAAATGACAGAAACAAAATAGCAGTTCTAGAACACATATACTTACACTACTTATTTTCAGTTGCAAGAAAAGCTCTTAAATCAGACTGCAGCTTTATAGCTGAAGGGCTTGGAGAGTAGAAAGGATGAGAACACTTGTAAGAAAAGGGTATTTTATCTGCTGCTCACAGGACAGACACAACTCCATTCTGTGCTTTATCCTTTATACTTCATTGCACTGTCTGGAAATGTCATTTTTGCTATCAAATAATGTTTAGCATATGGACATTTTAAATTATGTTATTAAGCACTAAACCAAAAAGTTCTCAGGTAAGGACACTTGACTTTAACCTTTATAGTTAAGACAAAACCAAGAATTAATATGAGTACCACAAGGTTTTTAAACCTTGTCCCATGCTCCCTATTAGCTGCTTTCTTCAGTACATAAAACGCAATGATTTTAGGTACAAATCCTGCTACATTTTTTATGGGTCAAAAAGACATTTTTCAGTCAAAGAAGCCCAGATGCTGTTCAAATATGATATCTCCTACAGCATTAGATACACGTAGAAGAGGTAAAAACACAGAACCTGTGGAGGAGTTCTGAACAAAATAGGTGCATTCCAAAAAGTCTTCTGCTGAATATAGATTTTGATGTAATCATCTGTATCATGGCTTTCAGGCACTGTACTTTCAAGCACTATACTGGAAGATAGGCATGCAGTAGAAGAAGATCTAGCTCCTCTAAAATGAGTTAGGTTCTTTGGCAGTATTTAAGCAAGATGTGATTAAAATTTCAGGCTTTAAAACAATATTAGGCACGTAGTTCATAACATACCTAAACTCTGTATGTACCTAAGTGGTAAATATTAAACCTGCTTCTGGGCAGGCTACAGAAGTCTCAGACTAGACATCAAGTAAAACCAGTCTGGTACTCAGCTGAATGCAAAGCCAGGGTTTGCCTTGGAAATAATGGAGAAAGGGAAGCTTTCAGCCTAGTCCCTCATCCACGGAAAAGGCGTAAAAAGATCTTCATCCTTTCATCTATATGGGAACCCTAATCACTGCACTTTGATGTCATTCTCCTTCTTCCTTTCCCTCTTGGAAGAAGCTCTTGCTTCTGTTTGCTTGGTTGTTTCGCTGGGTTTTGAATTGCAAGGTAACTTCAGAAAGAAGAGGCGGAAGACCAGTACAACTCAAAACAGCTAAAAGCAATTACAGCAGTACACAAGCAAAAGACAATAGATTGAGCTGTCCTGAAGCAGAAAAAGGAATTAAACTTATGCCTTCACATCCCAAGCAGGGGCCTGCACTAAATTACTTGTTGCATAATTGTAAGAGGACTGCCACCCTAAGAGAAAAGATTAAGGTATTTTTCTAAAAATGCACTTTTTTCTTAAAATTTTACAGGGAAAAAAGTGAAGACTATATGATGAAATTTCTTTTTAAAGTAGGTGGAAGCATCTACTTATATGATAAAATCATGACCTGCAATTCTTGATAATGTCTGAAAATATGTTTGCAGTCTTGAGATGGAAGATAAGAAATTTTGCCATCTTTTGCATTTTCTTATTAGATGATTAATTTAATGTCCATCTAAAAAGTCTGTCTGGCTGTGTGGAGTCTGTCAAATCTAGCACATTGCAATTCTAGACCCTTAATGGGTTTTTAATTCACCACTAGGAAACAGATGATGCAATCCTCTTTTGTAATTTAGCCCTAAATGGCTTTCCAGGGCCACACACTAAAAACAAAAAATGAACAAAAAACCCAAACAAACAGAAAACAACAACAACAACAATTTCTTGGAGCTTCAGCTTGTGCAGTTATTTTCATTTACCACTGCAGAACATTTATAAGACAGTTATTGCAGTTGTGCAGTTAAAAAATGCCACTTGAGGTATCAGTGGATTTTTTTTTAATTTTCCAAAATTCACAGAGATTTTTTTTCATTTTCATGATCTTTGCCACCCATTTAGGCTAATATGAGTTAACGATTGTCTTGCTTTCAAGTGCATTCCAAGTACCTCACTGGTTAAATACGTCTGGTTTTACTGCATCTTTCTCAGGAGTAACGGAAAAGTAGGATTTCCAATTACTTTTTTTTTTTTATTCAGAAAATGGAAAATCAATTATTGTGTAATACAGACTTTAAAATAGTTTGTACATGCTACTCTTGGGTGCTGCAGTAAAGATGGAAGTTTTGAAAAATGTTTAAGATGTTTTTGTAAAGTTTCTGAATGATTTATAATTCAAAAAATGCAAGCATGTAGAAAAGTATAAAATAAACAGGAAAACTCCAAAATAATATTTTCTATTTTTGCTTTTAAATATTAAGCTTAAATATTATGTTTCATATTATTATTAATTATTAAGATTCTCTGTTCTGTACTTCCATGCTTTGCTGCTCACCTTGTGTTATGTAAGGGATTTAGTTGGTAATGTCTTTTTTCTTTTTGTACTTAGCATGCTATTTTGTTGCAGATGAACACTAACAGCCTGACATATCAGCCAAATATATAGGCCTGCGAGATGCAATGTGGATATAAAATTCTTCATCCAGAAATATAATTATAAACTACAAATACAGAAGGTTGGATTTTTTTGTATGAAGAATATTGAATAATGTAAAAATCTACAGACTTAAAAATTATATTGACATTTGATTAATTCCTAAATTGTTAAAAATCTTTGATAGATTAGGGGACTGTCATAACTCTCTGTATATCCGGAAGAGGAAGATCCAGAAAAACACTTACGTCCTTAAACTTCATACATTATAAGAAATAAAGAATGAAGGTGTAGATGGCACTGGTGCACATACCTGTTTGTTCGGAAGACAGAAAAAGAGAAAAAGAGTATGGACACCACATGCAGTGAAGGTATGAACATGGCCTTGGAATTTTGGAAGTGCTCCCACATCTTTGAATTTCATATCCTATAGGGATTTCTGTCCATCAGAAGTGATAAGAAAATCTTAAGTCACAAATATACTATCACAAGAATAATAGTGACAAATAGACTAAATAGTTCTCAACAAATGAGACATACAGCAGCAACTGCAAAACAAAAATATGAAGTCACTATTTGTCTATTTCAAGTATTTTTTTCTCATGCTTTCTTGCTTCCTATCCCTGTGGCAAGAAAGGGAATCAGAAATAATGGTTCTTCTAAGAAAAAATGTCAGGACATTGTGGAAGGTACCTAGAAGAGACAATAACCGAAGGAACAGCAGAAACCATTCACCTTCTTGAGAGGATTAAAAACTCTAAAACTTTGACATAGGTATATTGCATTCAACAAACTGACACGTGTCTCTTAGTTCATATTATTGGGTCATGGCAAACAACTTGCAATGTTATTCCTGTCAAAACAAAAAATACTGCCTTTGTGTTTCTTGGGGTGAATGTATTATTCTTATGTGTTCAGAAATATTTATAAAAATAATGGAAAACTTCAGAGAATATTAATGGCATCTTATATCCAGCTCAATCTTTGCCATAAGTATTTTGTACTTATTTCTCTGGCCTTCTGTAAAGTATAAAGAAAACAAAACTAGGAGAGGCTGAATAATGTAATTAATTTTCACCTTCTAAAAATAGTAATTTACTGATTTTTAATTATTAAAAAACCCACCACATTTGTAGATGCTTAGCCTAGTGATCAGAACATTTGTATTCTTGCATATTTTTGTAGAATTCTTATTTGCTCTCAGAAAAAAATTGACCTCATAATACATCTGCAAATACTGGGTTATTTTGGACTTTGAAGATATGCAGAAACTATTTCTTCTCTTTGGATTCTTTTTATATTTTTCTAATTTCCACATTTTCTTATATTCAGACAATCACATGTGCTACGGTGCCTTCTTTGGTGGCTTCTCCTCAGACCCTGCTTTAGCCCAGGCTGGCTCACAGCCACCTTTGAGGGCCACGGGGCAGATGTCTGGGCACCAGAGCACCAAG
>WEIV01011702.1:0-18037 GCA_013390005.1 Calyptomena viridis | reverse complement strand
CCCATAAAAGCACCGTCACACACATGATCAAATATCAGCCTAAACCATCTCAAACTAGCTTGCCAGAGCTTGTCACTCAATGCAAAAATGCCCATTTTCCCTTGCAGAATCATAAAATGGCCAAGTTTTATTCACAAATAGTTGAATAAAAATAAAAGAACCAAAACTATATCTTCTATGAAAAAAACCCAACAAAATTGTATGTGTTGCTGTTTATAGACATACAATTAGTTCTGTAGTTCACTTCTGTTGATAAATTTTTTAAGCTTCTTAGCTTATCTTGTTTGACTGTATCCATTATTAGTGAGCCTCTACTGGCTATCACTAAACTCTTTTCATAAAAAATGTAATTTACTTGTATCTGCTCCCTCAGCACCTCATCTGTGTAACAGTGTTTCCCAGTACCAGAGTTGCTTGCTCTTTCTAAATGACCGGTACATTGACAAGAAAATAAAGTAGGGTATTTTAGCTAAATTTATACAACTATGAGCATTCTGAGACTGTTGACATTTTCATAAATATCCAAACCCTTACGAGCTCTTAATATAGTAGTCGTTCATATCAGAGTGACGAAACCTCATCTACAATCCAAATTAAATGTTCAATTTCAGCATTTGCAAGTGGTATATGTGCATGTTCATTTGATAGGATGTGTCAGTTATTAACTATTGTAATACTATTCACATAGTTAGAATGTCCAGTGTACTAGTAGGTAGATGCTATTTCTGTTTTGAAAGTTAAAATGAGTATGAAATTAATATAATTTTTTCTTTTCAATGGCATCGACAGAGAACCACAGAAGTCAGTCTTCAATATATGTTAGCCACACTTTTCTGACTCAAATCCACAAAGTCAATACATATGTACATCAATTTAAGTAAGAAGAAAATTGGTTGTAGTGCTTAACTTGTTAGTAAAACCTCTTTTGTTTAATGTGCTTTACTTGAGCATGGTCTTTACTATAAATTGATGTTTCCTTTATAATCTCTAGAATGAAAGGTCAAAAGATTTGCTATAAATTTTTTCAATGCTGTCATCTTACCACTATAAACTGAATTGTGACTTTGGTTCCCCAGAACTACATCTGTCAGTGTTTTCCATTTTGGTTTTTTGTTTGTTTGTGGTTTGTTGTGTTAGGTTTTTTTTAGGCTTGTTTGGGGTTTTTGTTTTGGGTTTTTGGTGTTTGCTTTTTTTGTTTGCATATTTTTGGTTTGGTGTGGTTTTTTTTGGGGGGTGTGGTTTTTTTAGAGAAATGGCTAGTTTTCATTTGAATATCCATAATAAATAATAATGAATGGTGGAAAGAACTGGTGAAAAACTTTACTGGCCTTCTAATGTACTGAACATAGTACTCAAACACTCTAGCGGCTTTCCCTGGTTTGCTTTGCACATGTGGCCAGTTTCAGAATGTTGAAATTCAGAGAGCAAGGAATTAGAAAAGGTAAATATTTTATGTCACAGTCTGATAATATTTCCTTCTATTCTAGCATTTATTTAAAGGTTGAGAAAATGATATATTAGCTTTTGTGTTCTTGTGAATCATAACTTAAATAAACTATATAGTGTTCATAGTACAGACATATCAACAGGCTATGTAATCACAGTCTATATTTTTGCTAATATTTGGATCAAATATGAGCACAATATTAGGTTTTATATTTAAATGTAAATTGCTCACATTCTTCGCTTTCTAGCCGTACTTGTAAAGCGGGATAAGAAATCAGGCTTAAAATCAAATACTCTGTCCCTCTTTCTCTTAGTGGACTTAGGTGCTCAGCCATTTATGTATGGAAAATTTGGTAGTAAGAATGACGACTTCTAATGTACACCTTTGTCAATGAATTAAGGAAGATTTAATGAAAGTCTTTGTTCCATTTCTCTACCTGTCATGTTGAACCACTATAGTATTTTCTCTTCATAACTACAAACTTGAGAATTTTGGAGCATGCTCTTCAGCTTAGTTATTTTAAGTAAACAAGAAAACAAAATTTCAATCTCTTATTTCTTGAATGGCATTTATAAAAATAATGGTGTGGATTATGAATCCCAAATCATTGTTTTCTACCATTAATGCATTAGAGACTTTAGAATTTCTAGGCTTCTTGCTGCTAGCCTAACTTCATGGAAGTTGCAAATGTGAAAAATTTATGTCACAAACCTTACACTTTTTTTCACTCTTTTAAAAAGACGATCTTTGCTATGTAACCTACAGCTATGTGGTTACTGCTGTTCTGTTCTTGTTTTTTCATGGTTTTTCCTTCTGTGGAATTTTGAAAATATGTATGTGTTAATTCCAAACCGTTTGATTTTTGTGAAGAATTAGACAATCATATTTCACTCTGTTGTAGCTGTGAATAGACACATATCAGTATGTCTCCCCTTTTCAATTAATTTTTCAATATACTTTCTCCTTTCTGTTAATTTAGATCATCAGTCAGGATTATAATGATGGCTGGATTATTTTTTGTTCTAAATAAAAAGTGAATGCAACTCTTTCCTGTCTAAGATTCTTCCATGTTTCACATTCACTCACATTGGAAGTCGTGTTAACAATGCTGGCAATATGGAATTGTTCCTTTTGCCAACCTTCTTATAGGCTTTGCATTACTCCTGGTGTATAACAACTAGATTTATCAAGTGCCTGTAACAATTCACAGAAATATAAGACTGTTCCAAAAGTAGAAACCATCCATGTGCAAGGTACCTGCATGCAGAGATACCCCTCTGACGAGCAGACTTTCTTTTGATTCTCATGAACAGCAAATATAAGTGATGTTTATACAAAAGATCTTGAGGGAGAGAGGCATTCATATGAGGCCAAACTGACAGCTACTCAGAAATCAAAGGCACTTTGGGAAGCAGTATTTTGATCGTATCTGTCTAGCTTTAAGAAGAATCCTGAATTTTTTCAGTCTGTGTTAGATACGCAACGAGCATATCTAATTTACATGTGAAAAAAACTTGTTAGGAAAAGTGTTGCTCATTTCTGTCAATAGAGAAACTTTAGGCTATACATAAAAAAATGAAGCCACTTTATAGGGCCTGAGAAGTCAGAACTAAATAAATCCAACCCCCAAACCCTTGGAAAGGGAAAATCCTAGTAACTCTGTAGTACTAATGAAAAGTGTAGACTAAGAAATTTAGAGTCAGTGTCACTCAAGCATTGTTTCCTGAAAGGCTACACTTGCACCGCATCATCCTAGAAACATATCAATATAAAAGCTACACTGATATTTAATTTATTTTGACTGATATTGTTAGATGCATTCAACAAATAAGAAGTTTAGCTAAGAGTGGCAAATGCTGTACTGAAGGGAAAATTTAAAATAAAAGAAGGAAACTAAAAGGCTGGTATTCAAATCATTGGTGTATTCAAATCATTGGTGTTTACACATGAAAAACTAGTATTTGAGTTTCAAGTGCTCATACCATATATTTGATGACAGACCATCAAAACTTTGAGTAGCAAAATTCAAGCAGAAGGCTAAAATAGCCCAAATAACAGGTATAGTTTAAAAAAAAGAAGTATTCTAAAGAAGTTTATGGCAGCAAGACTAGATTTCCTGAGCTCTTGCCTTATCTTACCATAAGCCAGTGGAATGTAGAAGAGCCCTCAAACTGCGCATTATGAAAGACTTTCATGCTGCAGAACTGTGATGATGGCAGTGCAAATGAGGATTTTAAGGCAATTCTGCACTCTCTTCCAAGATGTATCATGCTTGATTGTAGGTGTGAGTTCAACAAAAGTGCTAACAGATGATTGATTTCTGCACAGTGAACGTTGGTCAAATCAGTATTAAAAAAAATCAGTATTGCATGTTAGAAGAAGACTACAAAGAAGACTAGAAAGTGCATTCATTCTTGGTCTCTGATGGAAGTCTAAAAGATAAGCTGATGTTATTAAACAAAGTTGAGCTTTAGTTTCATAGAAGATACAATGTGTCGCTAGGTCTGTTTTAGAGTTCTGGGAGATCTTCATTGTGACATTGGAAGCTTTCTTACCAATCAAGATAAATTTCTTGTCAGATGAAAAATAAGAAAACATAAAATGAAAAATTATTAATCACATGACTGTCCTGTAAAATAGTAGATAAATATAATTGAAAGCAGTGAGGAGTCAGACATAGTCTTTTATTACTACAAATTACAGGCCCCATACAGTTGCTTCTCACATTCAGTCAAACTGAATCTAATTAATTTACTTGTTACTTTTCTCCTTATTAGGAACTTGATTGGAAAAAACCTTATTTTTTTAAAACCATGAGCAAAATAAAAAGAAAGCTGCACAATTTTGTCAGCACACTGAATTTTGAATTCGACTCTGAGTACTGGCATAGTGAATAGATTTATTTAAATTAATTGTTTTTCTTTAAAAAGATGGTCAATCTTACATAATGGATAAAGTTAAAACACATTGTCAGTCAAAGTAATCACCATTGCCTAGTAAATTTGACTACTGAACCTGCACTTATGTTGTCTTTAAGACAATGAAATAGAACAACCCACTTTCTATGACCTGAGAGATATTTCTGAGGCAAGATGAGACCAGATGTGCCCTAGCTCTCTTTTTGTAGAGCACAAATGAAGGAAGGTTCCAAAACCCTATTCAGTACAGGGCTAGTTTTGCTTAAATATGTCTTACCTGCACCTGACCACACACAAATGCCTATGCGACCTAAGATAAGCAGTGAAAATAACTATGCTTGTAGGTATTTTCTAAAGGACGATTCCATAAGGAATTGGGAAACAAATTTTTCCCCAGTTATGGAGAAAATACTTGAAGAAATATTAACAGAGCTCTCCAGTTCCTGACAAATTGCTATTTTCTCTGTTCTTAAAGAGAAAGGACTATGTGATCACTAGCAACCAGCTCCTAGTTTAACCTTATGGTATTAACAGAAAATGTAGAAAGGGAAGCTTCTATAAATAAGATTTCAACTTCAAGAAACTGAAAGTTTGCATAAACATTTAAGCAATAATAATGAAGCTCTTACTAACTTTATGAGACATTTTGAATTACCTAGGGTAGTGTTTTTGCATAAAAATGCACTGGTTTTAGTCTAACATGAAATCTGAAGCTAACATTTGTATATGAAGACCACTTGTACTGTGTTATTTCCTAGCTTTCATTCCAAACAAGGATTTGAAACAATACTCTTAATTATCACGGGTAGGGGTACGGACTGCATGATATAAATGACACTCTTGGCTGCATGTTGTTCAGAAGGTCCGGAATATGTAACAGTTTATTGTTTATAGAATAGACACTTATACACATCAGAAGGTTTGCATATCTTAACGTAATTGGTGAAAACTTATCTTACTGCTTTACTATTGGTCACAGCCACAGCACTTGCAGTCTGCTTGTCCCAGCTGCATTTCCTCTCTCAAGGCCACGCAGAAATGCCAGCCTACTCCGACACTTAATCCTGCTAAAAAACCCTAAAACAAGAGATTCATCTCGCCCTCACTGACTTTGATAGAATTAAAAAGTGTAACATAGACAACTGGAAGGAAATCCATATCAATAGGTGTTTGTAGTTGAACAATCTTTTTCCATATTTAAAGTATAATGATTAGTCAAACCAGTCCCTTCAAAAATACTCAGTACAGTAATGTTTTAGGATATTCTAGTTTTCAACATGTTCAATGAGAAACAAAAGAGCAGAATGTGCAAAAAACTGTAAGTCTAATTCTGAAATGAAGTTGCAATGAAATTAAGAGAACCTATGCCAGTTGGAAAATAAGTTAAACTTTAAATAACAAAAACAGCATAAAAGACCAGGCTACATAATTACCAAACTTTTAGATGATTAGCATGGTGCATCTCTCTATCACATATTATTATTTGCATCATCCTTATGTAATAGGATGTATATAGGTAGTGTAGCGAAATGACTTCCACATCTGTTAGTAACATGACAAATGGAGTTTGTAGGAGCAGCGTCTGTACCTATGCTTCTATCAAAAGATTTGTTATAAAGCTTACTAGTCTTATTGATACAACATATATTGCTTTCAACTGTAACATTAAATCAATGATGAGCTCTTCTGAAAAAGTCATAGATTTTCATCACTGCTTACACATTTTATGATGGATTATACTATATTCATTCAGCATGAATGAATTTTACAAGTCTAATTTGCAAACTGCTAAATATTTTGAGTGATAAGAGTGTGTAGAGAAATCTTTTTTTCATCTAAATGAAAAACTTTTTTTATCAAATACTAAATTAATACCCTAAAAGTTTGTGCTAGAATATTTATTAGGAAGATATAGGCATGTAAGCTTATTATACTTGTAGATGTCTCACTGATGATGAAAATCTTTCCTGGACTCTCATGCTGACCAAGGGATTGGTTTAATGTGCATCTATTCTATAAAATCCAAAATACTTGTAGCCATCATATACAAAAATGTAAAGATTAGTCTGTGGATAAACAGGAAAGACTAGAATTACTTATTACATTTTCAATCTCCTTCTACAGAAATTGTATGTCCTGCATATATCATAAATCAGATTTTAATAAGTGGTTTGGAAAATTACATTCCAAGGTATTCTGTTTTGATTTATTATCTTTAATGCTGGTTTATGTAGCACATAAATTCTCCAGAAGATTAAAATTGATACAACCTGTAGTCAGGAACCAGCTATGAAGTTTAGGCTTTAAACAGATTTTTAGATTATCAGAAATGTATAGGCCTTGCATATTAAACCTTTGTGTGCCCTTAATATTTCACATACTCAAGAAAACTTAAAAACCTAAACCAACAGGAATTTGATGAAAGCTCTTGAAAGGAATTAAACTTATCATTAGTGAAGTGTCATTATTTTTACTGTCATAAATTCCTTAACTTTTTATGCATGATTCTTTCCCTAAGAAAAAGGACAAAATACATAATGAAGTATAGTTTTTTGCCGGCTCAGGAGGCATAACGACGAGAGGGTAGACTCCAAGAAATGTTCAGAAGCTTTATTTATCTATAAGAAGGCTAATATCTATGCAGAGAGAACTAAGGCATCTAAGAACTAGCAAAAGCTGTAATACCTACCAGCAGACTGTCATCCAGGGCTTCCCCAGGCAGACTGCCTGGAGAACCCTGGACACAAAGCTCTTGCCTGACCAGATCTCTCTGGCCAGGCAGAGGGTCTGCTCTCAACATGTCTGCTCTCTAAGAAAGTCAGAACGTCTCCCTTCTAAGAAAGTCAGAATATGTCTGCTCCTCTTCTTGCGCAGTTACAGAAATATATATCAGACTATATTGTTTATATTAGTTGTCCAACGACCTGAGGCCAGGTTCTCCTGTCCAGCCAAGGGGAAAAAGGTCACAGCCAGTGAAAACAACACTTCTGCTCATGCTCAGGAATATGTGGCCTGTAGAACAGGGCTACAATGAAGTCTGGTATGGAGCTGCTTGCACCTATGTTCAATCAAATAAAAATAGAAAAGAAAAATTTTGCTAGATGGTTTTATCAGACTAGTTGTAAAAGGAACACTGATGTGTGTTTGAGATCACACTGTATGTTTAAGTCTTAGAAAGGAATTGATACTCTTGATTTTTCATGTTGCTCTGCCCCATTATGTAAAGTCTTTACTGTGTCAGTAGCCAATTTCAACAGGCAAAATGTAATGCTCAGAAGGGCAACATAATTCTTAGGAGGAAATTAATAGCTGAATAAACTGAATATAGTTTCAAAATAAGATACTACAAGAACAATTTTGTTTTTATTCAAAAATTCCACCTTCTGAAATGAATCTGTTTTTCTATATGAAGGAAAAATAGAAAACTTTAAAGTAGCCTTTACATTGCGTAGGAAATCATTCTGACAGTAGTTCTGTGGGCAGTTAAAAGCATTCCATTATAAACTTTTCTTCTCCAGAGTTTATAACCTAGCTATACTATTCACCCCCAGACTGGAACTTTGCACAATAATGCTTACAAATATTGCATTTTTAATACTCGTATATGTAATATACTTCACAATGAAATTGCAAAGTACTAAAATAATTCTGAGACTTCTTTATAAAGTTAACTCAAGACTAGTTAAACAGGGAAATTAACACACCACAAAGCCTTAAAAATACTTGACAATGAAATTAAGAACAGTATTTACAGGAGATGAGGTACAAAACCTCTAAATGTTCTGTTTGTGCAGGAATTTTGTAATACTACACCAAGGAGCAAGATTTTTAAGGTGTTGTGTTGATGTCCTGCAACTCAAAACCAACAATATCTAACACTCACTTTAGAGAAAAGCAAATATGAGAGAGATGATTGGAAATTGAAAGAAAGGTAGACAGAAAATAAACAACCTTGTTTGAAAATGTTCCTTCAGGATTTGTTCAAAGCTTCTTACTCCTTTGGTCTTCACTGACAAGACCAGTCCTCAGGAAACTCTGACCCGAGAGACCAGGCTAAAGGAATGTTGGAAAGAAGACTTTTCCTTGGTCAGGGAGGGTTGGATTAGAGAACACCTAGACAGACTTGATGTTCAGAAGTCCATGGGTCCTGATAAGATGCATCCGAGTAAATGTCACCTCAGTCTTCAAAAAGAACTAGAAGGAGGACCTAGGGAACTACTGGCCAGTCATTCTCACCTCAAGCCCTGGAAAGGTGATAAAGCATCTCATTCTGGAGGCCATCTCTGTCCACATGGATGACAAGAAGGTGATGAGGAGTAGTCAGCATGGATTCACTAAAGGAAAATCACGCTTGATCAACCTGATTGCCTTCTACAATGAAACAACTACCTGGATGGATGAAGAAGAGTGGATATTGTCTACCTTGACTTTAGCAAGGCTTTTGACACTGTCTCACAACACCCTAATAAACAAAGCCAGGAAATGTGGACTGGATGAGTGGACAGTGAGGTGGACATTGATTGAATGGCAGATCCCGGAGAGTCATAATCAGTGGCACAGTGTCTAGCTGGAGACCTGTCACTAGTAGTGTTCCCCAAGGTTCCATATTGGACTCAATATTGTTTCACTTGCTCATCAATGACTTAGATGAAAGAGTAGATGCCTCCTCAGCAAGTTCACTGATGACACAAAGCTGGAAGAAGTGGACAATACCACAGAATATCTTCCTTCATCATCAATGGTTGATACTTGAGAAGGAGAGGGCTTCTGATATGATCATATTTGCAGCCCAAAATGGTCATCTAGACCTAAAAAAACATTCACTTGAACCTTGGAGAATAAGTCAGAAAGAAACATGAATATTTTTGATTCTCAAAAGTGTTTTCCTTCATTACAGAAATTTACAGGAAAAGGTTTGTTTATCTGGTAATGTTTCATTTTCCAGTATATAGAGTTTACTAATATTAAAATGGTTTCCTGACGATTCCCTGGTAAACAGAAATTACCTAAGACATGAACTATAAACTTAATACAAAAGATACTAGATAGTACAGCAAAATAAGAAGTTCCAACTTCAGTAAATTAATGACAAAATTTCAAATTTTCAGCATTATATGGCTAAATACTATGGATTCAAAAATACTGTAATAGCATAAGAAGTAGTACAGCTTGTCATTTATTTAATTTGAGAGTCCATTTAATACATGTTGGAACTGAACCTTAATGAATCTTGAATGAAATCAGATACTCATGGTCAATGGTGTTGTTACGGTTTGACTCCAGCTAAATGCTGAGAGCCCACACACACATCCAAAATTTCTCAGAGAAGGGAAAAAACCCCTTGACGTTTGCGATAAGGATTACAAGCAACTGTTTATTAACTATTTCACAAACAAAACAGGCTCTAACTTAGAATATTAAGTATTCACTACTACTACTACTAAAATCAGAGCTTAAGAGTTTAAGAGTGAGAAGTTTGATAGATGTTACAGACACCTTTCTCCCCCCACCCTCTCCTTTTAAGATCTTTCTCCTTCCCTCAGCAGCTTGGGAAGATGGGAGTAGTGGGGTTACAGTCAGACATTGTTTCTGCTGCTGCTCAGAAGAGAGAGTCCCACCCCAGTTTTCCTTGTGGAGTCTTCTCCACGAAAACTTTGTGGATTATACTGACAACAGCTTATTCAGGTATTGTTGTCATGTAAGTCACTTTACCATAGGTGCAGTCATTCAGATGCTGGCTGCTTGGCTGCTTCAGCGTGGGTCTTCCTGGGCTGCCCATCCTCCCCAGCGTGGGTCTCTTCTTCCCAGGGCCCACAGGACTCCATCAGGCCCCCTGCTCCAGACATGGACATCAAACATTCCACAGGATCACAGTCTCTCTCCTCCAGCACTTATCTGCTCCTGCGTGCAGTCTCCCACAGGTTGCAGGTGAATCTTTGCTTCCTATGGTTCCCCCCACGAGTTGCTGGGGCCCTATTCCAGTGTTTAAGGCATCTTCTCTTTCTCCTTTTCTCCGACCTTGGTGTTAGTCAAAACTTCTCACTCTCCTTTCTCTTAAGCGGCCATGATGTTCTGCCTAGTTGTTTTTTTCTTCTCCTTCTTAAATATGTTATCACAGAGGCATTACCGGCCAACCTTGACTAGCTTGGAGCTAAGAAAATTCCAGCAGCTTCTTAAAGAAGCCTCTCTCATAGCCCCCCCAGCTAATAAAAAACTCTCACTACTTAAAACAACAACAGGTATTTTGATCCTTCTATATAACTTGGCATCGTATTTTCTGAAGCAAGTAGCTGATATAACGCATGGAAGTTTTAAAAAATGTTGTAAAAAGATATATTGAACAATTACTACATCATTAAAACAAAGGGATGTCTACATAAAAAAAAAAAAAGAGAAGCCTTCTAATAAAGAAGCAAGTAGCTGAAACTCATTTTAGGATATTAAGTTATCTCTGAACATAAAGATAGAAATATTGATGCCCTGACAACACAGATAAATTTTCTGCTTTGCAGAAACCAGATTTATTTTTAGGTAGTATGAATCAAATCACTGGACACCAGCTTCAAAAAACAAAGGAAAAATTGGCAATGAGAGTTTTTCCCCAAAATGGCTGAAGTGAACCCATCCACATTTCATTCTAGCTGAGTGTGGAAGTGAAAATTGTTCAAACTGTAATTCTCCATGGCTTGTCAAAATGGAATTACGAGCTGCAGCAAGTGTTGCAGGGTATGTCACCTTCCCTTCAGAAAGAATAAAAGTCAATCAAAGAAGTCCTTTTGGTTATCTAAAAAAATAAACATGGCTTTACCATAGCTTCTTTATTTAACAAGCAAAGTAAATAATGTACAATTTCAATGCAATTAATTTATTTTAATTTCTGATGGATTAGCTTGTAAGAAAAGGAAATGTAATGAAACTCCTTTCTGTTTGGACTCATAAACAGGCATGAAAGCTACCTAGAGGAAACTAAGTGACAAGTGATGAGATTGTACACAGTTTATTTTCTCAGAGATTGTAGCTCAATGTAGGAGTTTTTAAAGGATATTAAAGTTTTGATTATTTCTCTAGTCAATTTTCTCCAAAAAGCCAATAAAAAAGGTGAAACCAATAAAAAAGGAAGAAAAAAGAAGTAAGAAAAATAATAATTTTCAGATTTTGTATTAATACACTTTGTTTTAAACAAATGGAAACAAGCCCAAGAAATGAGCATAGTGGGAATGCTTTCTGTCACTTATTTGCTCTTCTGCTGTTTTAATCAAGAGGCATAGGTAATAAATACTGTCCATAATGAGAACATTTTATCACACCATTGAAAGGAAGTTATGTCCCTGGGGACAGTCCCTGCCTTGTGGGTATTTATGATTATGGTGATAACGTCACTTGTAGCAAAATTACAATTAATTATGTATCATTGTTTGTTATTCTAAAAAGACTAGGGAGACTAAGATTTACACAATTATACATTTGCAAAGGCAGTTTTCTCTGCCTTCTCCAACACTAACAGTCAGGGAATGTTATGATGTCACAAACCATAAAGGCAATAAAATTTACAGGTCAGAAAAAAATATCCTTTATAATTTATGCTTTGCTACTAATGTACAATGTGCACCTGATGTTTTCCATTCAGAAAATCATACTTATTTAGAAAAGCTAGTCCAGGAAGTGCATAAGTTTTGCTGAACACAATGAGGGAAATGCTCATGCTAACAGGCCAGCCTGAGCTGGAGACAGCACTCATCTTCAGTGTAACAGGACAGGTGGTGCATTTCACATTGTCTTGCCCTTTCTTTTAATAGATTTAGTACAAAGCCTAGCAAAATTGGAAAGCAGTATTTGTTGGAAATTGTTCTCCTTTTTTCTTCCTTTTGATGTTTTAAAAGCTTGATTCAAAGCTTGTGGAGGTCAATGGGAACATACAGTGGGTAAGTTACCGAGCAAGTTTTGTAAATATTCAATACCTTTGAGTCAGTGTTTGGTCATCATTGGCAATTCTGAAAACCATTCAGATCAATACAGACAGGATCTTTGGATATTATCAGAACCACTGTTTGTAATTATAAATGCAAGCACCTATTAACAATCTCTTGTTTATGTACAAACACTCCAGCATACATCAAATGCACCCCTGGTAGTGCACAGTGTACAGGGATTGCTCCTCTAACTGTGAGCTGTAACAGCACAAGTTGGGGAATGGCCAAGTCAGGAGCCCTGCTGGCAGACTGAGAGCATTCCCAACGTGCCTCACAAGCCTCTGCGCTCACCAGCACACTTTCATCTTTCTTCACCTCAGGCTCCAGATGTGGGAGGCAGCAAGGTGATGGGAGTTCTAAGCAGCAGCCCATGAAACAGGCTCATCCAGACTCCTCAATGTGGAGGCCCTGGCTGGCAATAAGGGCCCCTTCCCTATCTGCACCACCATGATGGGCCAGGTGCAGCTGGCAGGCAGACTGTAAGCCCCACCAACAAGCTCTGTCTGGAAAGCCTGGAAGATCAAAGAACGTGAGGTGTGGCAGCCACTCCTCACTCTGAGTCTTGTCTGCTGCAGCTGCTTGTTGCCACGAGGCAAAACAGGAGGTGCAAATCATAGCTGCGCTCGGTTTTGAGGAAATAGAAGTCTTCAGTGCCTCTGTGCTTGGGATCTTGTACACACCAGGGGTAAAGGACTGGGAATAGAAAGGAAGGATAAGGGTTGTAGGCCAGGGAGGTGGAAGAGCCAAGGAGCTGCAGCCCTGCATCTCTCCATGGTGGCATGGGAAATGCACTGCAAGGTGGCATCAAGCTCACTGGATTTGGGTATTCAGCCAATCTAGATATTAGGTATGGGAAATGCTCAAAAGAGTTTTGGAAATCTGAGCCAAATACCTGATTGCTACTTGAACAATGTTTTATGGGCCTGAGTAGAACACCATTTACACATGCTGTTTCCTTGCCAGAAAATATCACATTACCTTATGGAGCCTTTGTTTTCAGTAAACATAAGCTACTCTTGTGCTAACAGTAAGGTAAATCTCAGGAAAAAAAACCCTTTTTTAGGTAAGAAAGTTCAGTGTTTGCTGTCACTATCATAAGAAATGGATTTTTGCAATCTATTGAAACTCCAATTCCTCCAAAACACACAGCTTGCAAAGCACAATAGGGAATGTACTGGAACTCTCAAAATGTGGAATTAAAGTTTTTTTCTAGCAAACAAAGATGGATTGATTGGAAATTTTTGCTCTATTTTTACCTTTTCAGGCTGTCCAAATGTAGAAACTTTGTTTACATCACTTCAGTGAGCATTTGAAAGTGAAATGAGCTTTTGTTCAAAGAAGTAACGAAGAGAACCCTGAATCTTGGAAAAAATATTTAAGTATTTCTGAAATTTCCATTAAAAATTACCTCAAGTGTACACAGGACAAAACATGTCTTCTTTGGATGAAAAAAAATCAATGCAATTTAAAAAAAAAGAAAACTAAAAGCCTTCCTGATACAACTTTCAAAAGCAGAAAATACACCCCAGCTCTCACAAGCAAATAAATAAATACAATATTTGCACTGCTAAAGCAGATAGATGAATTATGTATTAAGATGAAAAGGTGAAGATGTTTTAAGTTGGGCCTTTTCTGAGGCAAGACTTATTTCCCATTCTCTCTTTTTTCTTTTTTTTTTTTTTTCTAGTAAATTCTGTTACTTTGAGACTCTTGGCATTTTGTAAGCAATAAAAAAGGCAAACAGTATTCTTTTCTGTAAATTGCTCCTATCTAGGCCTCTGTATGCTTGCTTAAATGAAATATCTAACTACTTCCATTCTACTTCTGTTGAGTTTTATAATTGTTACGTTTTCAGGCAGATAAAGTCACAAAAATTTCCGTAAAGGCAAAGGACTAGTGCTACACAAAGTATGCTTCAGACATTTTCCTTGCATTTCATACTTTATCCTTTTTCCTTTGGGAAAATATTAAGTTCCCTCTCAGACTGAAGAAAAAGCAAAGTGTACCTTCCTCTGACTTTGAAAAAATTAGTAATGTGTTTTTCTTTAATTAATCACAGCAATCACTTAATATTAAGGCTACTGATCTTTTCTTTAGGAAGTATCCTAACCTAACTTACCAATTAACATCTAAGTTATGAACAAGTCCCATTGGTAATAATTTTTCTGTCTTTTAACAACAAAACTGACCCAAAACTAACCATACTCATTATTTTTCAGGAAAAATATTTGAAAGTGTTCTTTATGATTTGAACTACTCAGTATAAATCCTTGCTTTCTTCAGGCAATGTGGTAATGATAATTAGTTTTCCAAAGGAGTCCTTTTAAGTTCTGGGACAACTTATCTCAGGAGAAACCATTTAACTCTCCAGTATCACAAGTTTCTTAGATAACAACAAAGAATTCATTTTATTCTCTCTCCGTCGAACAGGCTCATAAGCAAACAAACATCTAGGCTGATCATTTGCTCATCACATCAGGCTACCTTTCTCTGACTCTGTTACTGGTAACACACCTAGCCAGCTTTTTAACATCCCTGCCTTCTCTCCTAGAAATGATTACATTTCATTTTATTTATTAATTTAAGTTAACTAATTTAAGTTAATTAATTTAAGTTAATTTAAATTTATTATTTATTTTATAATTTACTTTTCATTTTATTCCACTGAAATAAAACTCCATTAAAAATGTACACCCCATAGACCATTCTACATTTTCAGCTTTTGTCTTCCTGCAAACACCAATTACAAGTGAACAAGGAAACATAAAATTTTGTGCAGAGCGTTCCCAACTTTTGCAGAGTTCTAGTAAACGTGCTGCTGTCACCAAACAATTTTTTTCTTACTACTTTTGATATTGGAATGTCAATAAGTGGAGAATGGTATACTACCAGCCAGCTCTCCTTGAAATAAATCTTCAAGAAATCCCACATGAACCTGTCTTAATTCTGTCTCCATGAAAATATCTCAAAAAAGAAGTTTGCTGCAATAATGTTCTGTTTTTCAGCCGATGTTTCAGGTGTGCTTGTGGATCTAAACTCTCTACTACTGAAGGGGTTTTCCACGGCATGGGGTTCATTTGGATCCAGCTTCAGAAAAACACTTAAGGAGTATTGAAGCACATCAGTAAGTGGCAAGCACCTAAACACAGAATTAAATGTAAGGACATTAAATAGAGGTTTAAACTGTTGTACTTAACTGTGAGGGGTTTAAAGCTAGTACTTTAATGCTTCAGTCATTCACTTTCCAACTTTCTTCTGAATTTGATTAGTGGCTGAATCAAAAACTCCATGCTTTGTCAAATCAAATGAATCTGTGGCTATATCTGTACTTTGTCAAAGAAACAGACTAGAAATTTAAAATTGAAAGGAATCTCTGAGCAACTGTGATTTCTTACTTTGGTAATATCTTGTTAAAACAAGGGATGTTACTTCTACAAAACATATCATTCTGTAAAAATAATTTCTGGTATTGTTTCTAAATTTTGTTTGTTTGTTTGTTTTTATCTTTTCAATCAGAGAAAAAAAAATAGAAAAATAAAATAGAAACTTAACCATACTACTTCGAGATGCAACTATTCAACTGAGCAAACTTAGTATGCAATTGTAATGAAATAAGATATACTAATACTTTTCAGCTAGATGCAATACAGTTAAACAAGGATGTAAAGTCTAAAAGGATGTAGCGCCAGGTGGAAAGAAGGAGAGGGGGAAAATGGTCTACATGAGAGAAATATTTTTGGTATTTTTCCTCAGATGATTGAAAAGATGCAACCTAGATTATTTCAAACTCTTGTAGTTATACAATGTGTATTAACACCAGAAAGCCTTGAAATATTGTGTAACCTAAAGTAATATACATGTGTGTAATGCACCTACAACCAACGAAAAATATAATTAAAATAATTTTAGCAATTCTCAATGCTTCTTAAATGATGATCTCTGCTCCTGTTCTTCTTTTCAAGTACTTTCAGTCTGTCAGGATCTGTTTTTGTGAGCAAACCTCCATCATAACAGAATGATTACTTTAAATGCTTCATTACTTTCTAAGTATTTTAGACCTTATTATCTTTCTACTATTTTAGAAGGTAAGACCTGACTCAAATGGCATTGACATTAAATTCCCAGTATTGGTTATTTCTACTGAGTTTGAATTTTAGCTGGTAGAAGGGACTCTTTATATTATGATGTCTATTGTCTGAGACTTTTTAATGTCAGTGCTGCTGATAGAGTTGACCTCTAAAATGCCAGGAGATTTATAACTTTCTTAGAAAGACAAGTAATGCTAAGGAATTTTCCTTGTCTTATATCCCCCTACACCATTCCCTCTTACAGCCTAACTCTGTAACAGTAATGGTATAGTTTGTTAATTCTTCATAGTTTACTGGACCTCATGTGAGTTCAAAACAGCCCAAAATGTACAAACACAAGAAAATATGACAGTTCATGCCTGAATAAATGTATGGTTTGAATACAAGATTTTATGTGGACAGACTGGCAAGAATGAAGGAAATCATTTAAGAATATTATTTACATGATTAGCAGAAGATGCACAGCTGTGGAATATATTAAATATGCCAAGCTTTTAAGAAAGCATTTTTGAGAATAGATGGTGATAAAGGTTTACACATATTTGTATACTCTGCCTCTATCTGGGAATCAGCATAAGAAATCACAAAATTTCTTTGAAAATTTGTGAAATGTTTGGGAGTGGTTGGAGTCTTGAGTCAGTCAGGAGCAAGTCAACCTTTCCAACTTGAATGAGAGGAAATCAGTAAGATGATTCAATGAGAATTGTTGAAAGTGAAATTGAGCAGCTTTATGCTCAATGTCATAAAGGAACAAGAGCCAGTGGAGAGATGTTCACACACTAATAAAACAGTAAAAGTAAAAGTAAAAAGTAAAAGTAATAAGTCATAAAATCTTTGCATCAGCTTCCTGTGAAACAAACAGAGCCCTCTCATCCATGGAGGAGTATCAGCACAGGCCAGAGGAACTATGTTATATCATAGCCATTTGAATTAATCTAGCCTTAAGAATTGATTAATACAACAAACCTAAGAGAGTGACAATATTTTAGTGAGTGCATGATATCTTAACAACAGTATGTGTGAGAACAAGACTTCTGTCGTCCAAGCGCTGAAAATTAGTTTTTGTGCAGGTTGCTTCTTCCAGGTATCTTTCAGATATATTTGTCAGTAAAAAGCAACAGGATGGTGTGCCAAAACTTGAGGAAACAAACACGAAAACTCAAGACTGAGTTTTTGTCTAGTTCAAGAAGTAATGTGGAACTACCAGAATGAATTTATGATGGAAAACAGTTTGTGTCTGATGTCTATATTATCCATGTTTTGAGGGGAATTTACTTCAGATTAGTGTTGATTTGGTTCCAATGACCTAAAAGACCAGGTTAAGCATGTAATGTGTGCTCCTGAACTCCACCTTTTAGTTTTATTTCATCTGTAAAAAATTCAGTCTGTCTGTTTCAAGACTGCAACACAATATGAGTTGAAGAGCAGAAGTAGATGTTACTGAGTATTGAATTGCTGGTTTGTGGACTCCAAAACTTGCAAACCATAAAAGATGAACAAAATTTATTGCCCCGCAGGGAAACAGAAAGGATTCTCAGCTCTCCCGTTCCCTGTCACACCCCCTGCGAATAGCAAAACCACTTAAATGCATATCAGTCGATGATGTAATGGTGT
>WEIV01011699.1:0-12623 GCA_013390005.1 Calyptomena viridis | reverse complement strand
AAGAGGAAGGAACTACTGTTTAGCATTGAATAGTACAGAATTAAGAAATTCCCATGAAAAGCTTTTTTTAATTATGACAGGATGCAGATGAAACAGTGACAAAAGGATTTCTTTCATGAGGTTAAGCCTTACATGAAGGACTGCATTGGAGTATGCCTAAAATAGATATCTAAGATTCTGTATCTGTCTGAGGTTACCAGCATTTCACCTGAAGTAAGAGGCTTTCTGGTGTTTCTCTCAGCACATATTAAAAAATTTAGTCAGTCTAAGCTCAACATTATCTACCTTAGTTGTGTCACCTCCAAATGATCTTTTATTTAGAACATAAAATGTTTAAACATAACAAATGCAAGCAAAATCCTGTAAATTTTAAAAAACCCCACATTAGAGCTAGACTACAGATTCCTTAATCAGTCTGTAGTTATCTCCAGATCAAGTGAGAGTCCTTAGTATACCTAAATATCAGACTCAAAGTTCCCTGAAGTTACTCGTGTTTGAGTGGAAAAAGCATTTGAATTCCGAAGTGGCTGCTGCTTTTAAAAATGGTTTTATTGCATTGCAGTAAATTCCTGAAGCCATGCATAATATAAATCCTTGAACCCTTACTCATCTCTGCCCTTGTATTTGTCATCCTCCTACCAGAAATAATTAAAGCCATCTCAAATTCTGCATCTTAATCTGGCTAAATAATTTCCAAGTAGATTTTACCTTCCAGGAGTCTGTTTGTGATGTTCAAAGACATTTCATCTTTAAAAATCCTGTATCTTTGATCATATGGTTTAAAATTTATCCTATCGTATCAGTAAAAAGAAATTAACATGTAGAGGACACCTTCAGGTAATTCAGAATCCCAAAACAATAAAGCATAATTACTCTGAGAAATACAGATTAAAACAGGGGTCTAGTCCTCTTCTTTCTCATTAAGGGAAGATTTTGCAAAGGAAAGAGCCATTTCTGAGATTTCACACGTAACAATAAACCATGTCATGTCATCTTTTCATGCTGGCACACAAAGATTATAGATTTTGGAGAATCAGAAAGAAATCAAGGACATTCTTGCAAATCACCTCAACTATGTCGTTGCACTTCTCTTTTTATTCTGCCTATGAGTCTGAACAAGACATTTGTGTCTCAGGAAAAACTCAGTGAAAAGGTAACACAGAAAGGAGGTATATGCTGTGTGTCACTCCCATTGTACCCTCTGCCCTGTGCCCGTGTCTTTGCTCCCTCAATCCATAGTGTGTTGTGGCCCACAAGGAAATTTCCTTCTATGACAATAGTTTTAGGCCAAGAAAGAAACAGCAGATAGTTGTGGTGGCAGTTTGCTTTATTCTAACATCCAGGGATTTCCTCCTTTTACAAAGCACAAATCTGTGGTGCCTCTATGGGAAGAGAAAGTTGAAGCAGTAAGTTGTGGGATTCAGTGCTGCCACATCAGCACAGCCTCGGCAATAAGGAAACCAAACATGGATACTTCCATTGTAACCAATCAAATCAGACTGCGACTTCAAAATCTAGAAAAAAACAGAAGCAGAGTATATCCAGAGTTGCTGCTTTGTCCCTATACATTTTATAAGAATGATATTGTACTGCCCCTGAAACGCATGAAGGGACAAATTATTCACAAGTTCTGAAGAAAAGTCACATTATTTAAGATC
The DNA here is from genome assembly GCA_013390005.1 of Calyptomena viridis. NCBI lineage: Eukaryota > Metazoa > Chordata > Aves > Passeriformes > Eurylaimidae > Calyptomena > Calyptomena viridis. The sequence continues at coordinate 10,965 of WEIV01011699.1, read as the reverse complement.
CTTCATTGACCGTTCATGCCAGGTTGTTGAAAGCAGCTGTATTTATGATCTTTCATTGTTTTTCCATCTACCATATATCAGACAATTTATCATAAAGTTGTAATGAACTTGTGATTCAGTGCCATTAACAGCTGCACAAACAATACAAACTGTAGATTTCAGTTTCTAAAATTCAATTTTATGTTCAAGTCACAGAATATCTTGAGCTTAGACTGTAAGTCATCCTGCCAAAGGCTATTTCATCTTTGTGCAATATCTGTAGCTGACTCCTGAGCTACCTTCTAACATTAAAAATATGAGACACTTCTGAAATAGCTTCAAACTTGATGCCTCAGTGATTTATGCAATTATTCTGATATAAGCAAGTACTAAAAAAGGGCTTTGGTTTGCAACGGGGATTCTTGGGGACACTGAAAAGTTCCATCTCTCCCTAAACTCATTTAACCAAAATTGTACTATCTATATACACATGTAGATAGGAATGGGAGGAATAACTGTTGTCTTGTCTCCTGAACTGCTGGATAGTACTGAAGTCTATGCTATGTTCATGCTAGGGAAAGCAAAAAGACCTGAAAAACTCTTTTGCAAATAAAATTTATTTCTCCCTACCTTAACATTTGAATTAGTGTATTTGAACTCAACTATTCATTTTGTTTCTATGATACAATGAAAACAGAGACTCAATTTTAACTAGTAATGAGGTTTTTGTGTGAACTAAAACCAAATGCTGCAAGTATTTTAATAAAATCAAATGGTAAGAAAGGACATCACTTCAAAAGGTAGAGAAAGGTAGTGGAAAGTCTTTCAGATAAGATTGTAAATTGAAATGACTCCTGATGCAATGACTATTTATAGATAAATAATGAGTATCCACATAGTATCTTGTAGGATTTAAAAAAACATTTCATGCCTTTTAATAAGTAAACGATAATTCTAAGAAAACAACTTGATGGTATTTTTTTTTCTGGTCCGAGCAGTCAGATAGATTGTTTTTAATGCATAATTTTTGGATAAGGAGTTCTAAGGATAATACTTTTTGAAATACTGTGTATGTGTGTGCCAGGGAATCCATTTGAAAGCACTTGTGATTTTACACCTCCAGTAAGATACAGCAATTTAAACTCTCTCGCTCTGTCAAATACACCATTTGTCTCAGAGATTACACAGCAGTACCTTTCTTTTTAAGCTTGTTGGTAATAAGTATATTTCAACACATTGGGGATGGTATTTAACACTTTCCCTCTTACTGTGAATTAAAACCAATCCCTGAAAAGGGAATCACTCTGTCACGGATGATTCATAATAGATCCACATACTTTAATTGAAAAATATGGTAATTTGCAGCACAGAATTACCAGTACCATCAAATATTTCCTGTAAGGATAACTGTGATCTTTGAATTAGAAGTGCATATTTGCTAACACTCAAAAATCTTATATTTAAATAAATAAAGGAAGATTAATTAGAAGAAACTAACCTTATCATGGTTTACTGAGAGGAATAAGAAATTTGCTTTAATGTAAATGCAAATCAAATGTGAAAGTGTAACTGAAGTCTGCACACAAATGCTGCTAGAAAAATGTTTGCAGGTATTTCCAGTACCTCACTTTATGTCCTTTCCCAAACTTGGCAACTAATTGCTTTCATAGACACTCTTATAATTTGTTCTTTGTCAAAGACTCACAAAATCTACTTTGAATTTTCTCTTATTATAAATGAAAAAACACACCTCTTTTTTCTGATATAAACAGTACCAAAAAAGTATACTTTACAAATAGTCTTAGTTCTAGACTTGGAATTTCTTCAGCTTTGTTAAACATTGAATCTTACCATTAAAAGCAAGTGCTGAGCAGAACACAGCTGCATGCTAAGGAAATCCAGTCTGAGGAAATGAAAATGACCCTCAAAATAACAAAACTGGCTAAGAGTTGTCCATCTTAGCACATAAACCAGTGTGGCACAGATATTCAACAAGTACTTATTAATAGACCAAAGTTAATTTATTGGAATCTTTTGAACAGGATGACCTAGGTAGCAATTCCAGCCAACGGATATGTTTCTTACACGGTGGATAAGCCATTTTCTAATATCTTAGTGACACAGAAAAAGGCTGTCTTGTGTTACTATTCCTGCATCTGCAGGAAAATGCTGCTGAAATTGTTCTGGGGACTCCTTTGGACTGACCACTTCTCTATTCGGGGTGTTAATTAACAAATGTAAGCATTAATACCGTGTCTATGAAGTGCCTTATGCACAGCAGATGCTGTTCTTGGGAGTTTCCAGGACAATCTGAAATTCCCACCTGTAATCTCCCACAATAACTAGTCAAATGCTTTGCTGTGAAAACAGCCAGTGGTTCAGTCAATTCCCATGTCTTTCTGGACCAGTGCTGGAGTTTGTATTCTAATGCAGGTGTCTGACTGGGACATACTGAATGTTAGGGATAGAGTTGCAGGTACACTAGGATTTTGGTAATATAAATGAAGTACAATGCTTACAAAAGACCATATTTGCTATCCCTAGAGGAAAGAAAGGCAAACTGAGAACTGACAGTTTCTACTGAGAGGTTGCTGTGAGACTGGCCACAAATTTGAGTCTGTGGTAGTCTTTGCAGGCACCTAATCACCTCACTGTGGCTTTCTTTATTCCTGTGGCAGCAGTTAAACACCCTTTCAAAACCTGACTTCAGTATTTTCTCTTGAGAGTACCCAGTACACTACACAGTTAATCTGATATGGGTGCTGTTAGTGGAACAAATGTAAGCATTAATACCAACAATAAAATTAAACAATCTCAAAAAAAAACAATATAAGGAAGAGAATTAACTTTTTTCACCCCAACACATTTAATAGCTTAAATTCCACAGAACACACACAGACAATATTTTTATTCCCAGTCTCACGTTGATAAATGTAGGAAAAAATTAGAAGCTTGATCCAGTATCAGATGAAATCAAGGTTGTCCTTTACAGTCTTCCTTTTTCTTTTACTCTCTATTCTCAAACAGACAAAATGCTTGCAACTAAAAATCAAACTGGAACTGTGAAATATATAGTGAATCATATTAGAAAGTTAAAGGTCGTGAACAGGTCATTGTAATTTTGTTATCCAGGCACTTATTTTCTTCAGTTCTAAGTATGTGGTGTACCTATCTGGCCTGTTTTTCCCCTTGTAGGTTTCCCTTTTATCTGACTGCAATAGTGCAAATAACCACTGTATTGTCTTCAGAATGCTTTTTTGGTGAGGTAATTCCGTTTAGTCTTGCTAGATATTAGTTGTCTTTTTTCACACTTTTGATGGGCAAATATGATTCTGTTTAATATTTTTATTCATTCAACACATTCTTCTTGAGAAGAAATGGTGCCAATCAGTAGTAATTTGCTGCTTTTCCTGTACTGGCATTTACTCTTTTAGGCATGATAGCAGCAGGACATGTTGGCTTCTCATGTGTTCCCCGGATCAGTTTGCTCTTCTACTACATCGTTACATTAACTTGTGTGTATGTATTGGTCTTTAGCTGTCTCTACCCAATTTTTATAGGGAATACTACTGCTTTAAGAGGTGCAGGTTTGTTAGAATACTAACTTGAGCCGCTGCCAATCTGAAACAGGTCAAAAACTTCTCTTAGATACCTTCCTCTTGGTGAAAGTTAAAAACATTATTTTTTAAACCTAGCAAGAAAAATCAACAATTTCTGGGACCAAACCATAGCTTTCTATAATGCTCTGAATCCATTTTCACAAGCCTTAGCAGACCATTATTTTTCTCAAGATTTCTTGCATCTCAGTGTGTTTTTCTAGTAGGAAAGAACCCTTCTATAGAAGAACTAGATTTCAAATAATAACATTTTAGCTAAGAGGGCTTTTATTATTCTGAATTCCAACTGTGTTGCATTCTATTTTTATTGGACAGCAAGAATAACTAGTTGCTAATTGCATCCTTCTCTTTTGACTCATGATCCCTATTGTTTTTGAAAATTATGGGCAAGTTAAATAGCAAAGAAGAGGAGAAATAATATGGGGAAAAATTAAAAGGTAAAAGGGGAAAAGAAACTAAAAATTTAGAAAAGGAGAGAAAGGATAAAGAAAAACTGCAGGAAAATAGAGGTTACAGCTCTTTTCTTGATACTTATATATAAAATGTCATAGACATTTTATTCATGTCTCCTCTTTCATTCCCGTATCACACCTTGTGCAGCGAGGTGCCAATACCAGACATTTGTAACACAGCTCCAGTCCTGCAGCACATGCCTGAGTCAGCTGTTTCATTTATGATCTGCCAACCACATCAGCTTCCAGGCTGAAAGAGGACAGTGCAACTCTGCGGCCACAGATACCCCACCTGCTGAGGGGCACACTCCTAATGATGCCAGCCCTTCTTTCTCATGTAACAAGGCAGAATCACAGCACTTGTGATGCACAGGATGGAATGCCTGCATCCAGCATGGGGTGAAGGCTAACAGACACCCACTCTGTTGCAAGAGCCAGTGTGGAAGTTCAGCGCATTGAAGAAGGCTGAGAATTCAACTCTTCTCTAAGGTCACAAAATCCCTGAGTAGGGATTATGCCTCACTGCACGTTTGGGGCAGGAGTTTCACATTCACTTATTTCCATCTGGGGTCAGCCTCTTATTGCTTTCATTTGCAGCAGCAGATGTTTGACATTGAATGTTTTGGGAACCTCACTAGAAAAAATTTCCTCATATTAATTCTACTATCTGAAGCAAAATGCAGGCAGTATTGCTTGCTTCTAAAGATGACTGTGCTGGCTGAACTGCAGAGCATTTCACCTCGATAACGAGACTCTGAGTTCAGTGAGAAGAACAGCTAGGCACCTAATAGGGGTGTTTTTTTGACTGTTGCTTATTTTTACCACATTACTTTCTAGACAGATGGTAACCAAGTCGTCAGTCGCAGCAGATTCAACCAAGACTTCAGTATGCAGGGAAACCGAAATACCCTCATCTGCCTTAGAATTAATTCCTCCAGCTTGAGATTTTAGGCAGGCTGGTAGAGTGTGCTGGTTCCCTCAGCGTATAAACAGCACACTGCTGACAGATTAGACACATAAAATTCACTAGGGAGAAAAAGAAAACATTGATGTGTTTAGGTTTCCACAGACATACAGCTCATAATTCCCATAGATCTGGGAGATTTTTTAAAATTATGAAATACAGTAATTTCTGTGTTCTGCAAATGGCTGTGGGAGAAGTGTTATAGAGTGCTGGAAACTTTACATGGTATGACCAGATGCTGAGGTTTTGCTTCTGTAGTGAAGTTCAAACCTGTTGGTATATTCCAATGTTTTGAATCTTTCTACAGATTCTAGGTATAATTTGTTTTCTGCCACTACACTGGTGTGATACTTGGCTGTTCCCTTTCATTTTTTCAGTTGTACATGTAGCTCAGTGTGCTGCCTCTTTAGTTGGGTCTTTCTTATTTATTTTCTCTTGTGATTCAGGTTGCACAGTATTCTGGTAGAGATATGAATTTCCATTTGTTCTGTCATGTGAAGACTGACTGTATTATCTTTCTTTGTTCAGTTCTCCTACTGATTCATCTCCAAATTGCAGAAATGGTGGGTTTCATATGTATTCAGGTATCTTCTTGTCTAAAGTATCAATACAAATGCATTATATTTAGTTGATAAAGCCAGTAATTAATTCTAGTTTGAACTGCAGCTTAACTACATTTAACACTAAACTAAATTTTAAATAAAGAGGTTTTGATGTCCAAAATGGAAAACAAAGCATTCTGCATTTTTTCATTTAATGAATCCTTATCCCTAACAAAATCAGCTGGGTGTAATAAAAGCATTTTCTATCAATAAAGTCAAAAGGATTTTGTCCCTTTTAGGACTTATTTTATTTACAAATTTCATTCAAAAAAAGCTGTTTCAAAACAAAGAAAACACAGTATTTTCTTTGTCCTTTTTTAAATGTCAAATTAGGATATATCCCTAGCTGTAGTAGTTAAATCATAAACTCTAATTTCAAGAAGCATTAGTTTGCTTTTATAAACAGTATTTTGCAAGTATTTATTGTTTGACAGATTTTGATTACGATGAGTATATAATTTCTTCTTGAAGAAACATTTTGACAGAAAGCTTTAATCAGCTCTGTTGAGAACCCAAATGATTAAGATGTTGCTTAACACACCGCTAAGCCAGACCAGCACTCACAGGCTCACAGTCCTTATCAAGAGGGCAGGAAACATTCTCACTGAGACAAGGACAATTTCTTTAGAATTCTCTTTTATTTTTCTCTAGCATTCAGGCTCTGCAAGTAACTGTGCCAAAAAAACCCTTCAGAAGTATTTTTTTTAGTTACACTGTCAAAGAGATGGCAGGCTGTGTCACAACCTTCTAACCGGGTCCTCTTTAGGGCTGCTCACACCAGGCTGCAGGCTGATACTGTTTTTCTCATGTTGCCTCCAGGAAACAAAAAATCAGAACAAGATTTTTCCCCCCCCCAGTTAATAATATTAAAAAAATTGAAGGCTGCTGAATTACCTGCAAATATATATACAGTTTTAAACTTATTACTTGATAGTTTTATGATGTTTTTTAATTTAATACTGTAAATAACAAGATCTTGTTATCATTATTGAGTAAATGAAAGTATTTGGGTTAATTTTGGAACAAGTTACAAATTGTGTAAGGGCTATGTATACTGTCTATGCTTATTTCACCTACTGAACTGGCAGAAGGGTTGTGTTTTGCTCTTGGATTTAAACTTTCTGAGAGACTTTACCATCGCAAGAAATGTCATCATACTCTTAATGTTTTGGTATTCTCATTTACTTAGGAGTATTGTAAACTCTGTAAAAGAATTAAGCATCTATGTGTCTTTACAATGCTGTGTCATGGCTTCACCAAGGCAATGCAGTACTGAACTATATTGTCAGCTACCTCTTCAAAATGTGGTATTACCTTCAACATAGCTTAGTTCAGCTAAGGAGAAAAACAGCTCATCCATAGTGTATCAGGAAGCTTCTACACAACTGTAATGATGCAGCAGAGAGATACTTATTTGCATCTGCCTAGATATTTTCTGTCTTTATAGTGATAGTTTAAATCTAGTTTGAATCAAACCACTACAGGACATTACTGTGATTAGTGCCTTGAAATTATTTTGAGATGGGAGACAGAATAAGCCACCTATTAGAATTTACTCTTCCCTAAAAACATGTCAAGTATTTTCATGTTGGACTACTAGGCAAGTGAGGATCCCTGTTTCAGTGAATGGCTGCACCTTCTACAGCCTTCCACCACAGAATCATAAAAAAAATTATAATAATTGTGTTCCAAGTGTGAGCTCATGCTATTTTAAACACTGCACAGCATGTTTTCAAGTTTTCTCTTTCATCCAGTCCTCCAGGTTTTGATATATTATTTATTGAGAAAATTCTCATTTCAGTAATGTTGAAAGTCAGAGTGTGTTTTCTGCCCTGGTCTTCGTGGTGCAGCATCATAATAAAAGATGCATTCTAGCTTTTAAGCAAGATGAACTGAAATTGTAGCATTAATAAACATAAGCTCTGCACATGCAGCAGTCTCCCATAAATAGCAGGATTCTTCTACTGCTTCAGATTTTGTCTCTCACTGCTGAGTAGTCAGGCTGTGGGAAAACTAGAAGTTTGTTGCTGCAGCCAAGATTTGCAACTTTTCTGAATGTTGATAGCACTACCCTGATTTTTGTGGGTTTTGTTGTGTTATTAAACCATTCTCCATTTGTCAAGGGGTTAAGAAACATCACCCTCATATTTATTTGTCATATTGGAAAGGGCCAACAGGAAGAGTTTTGCAAAGATATATTTGAGCACAATGTGAACGAGACCACCAACTCCAGGTCAACACTTGGTTAAAAAAGGGACAAACCCAAGAAGCTTATTCATGTCTTACTGTTGCTTGTCTCTACTGGAGTACTCTCTGGAGTTACATAGGCTGTGCCCACAAGTGCCTGTACCTTACAAAAGATAAATGTTACCAAAAGAATGACAAACACTAAGCAAAATCATGTTGGATATATGCTGTACATATGAAATTGATTACTTATAATGACATTAAAACACCTGTATTACAAAACAGTAATATTTACAGAATCATAGAATATGCTGAGTTGGAAGGATCCCATCAGGACTGAATCCAACCNAGAGCAGGACAATCACCTCCTTTGACAGGCTGGCAATGTTATCATTTATTTTAAAAATAAAAATAATTTTTACTTCAAAAATAAAAACGTAAAAATATTATTTACTTTAAAAATACCATTTAGCATTTTTTAAATACTCTGAATATTTATAAGGCCTTTTGTGTCATTACTAGATAACAGACAAAACAATCCTCTGGTGGATTTAGAATATAGATGCTGGCAGAACATAGTAAGTCATTAGTTTAAAAAAATTTGTTGACAAACGTTAGTATCTTTGCCTCAATTACTGTGGCAGTAGTATTTTTAATGTGCTCTATTTATTCTTTAGCTCTTAGTATTGGCGTTATATTCTATGACTTACACTAATAATTCACCACACAGATTAACCTACAACATACATATTACAGATTTACTTTGGGACTATTCCCCTTACAATTCCTCTAATGCTCATCTGTCCATGCCTGATTGTATTCCTTTGTTTCTCAGTTGGTTGTGTTTTTTCCATCATCCCTTCTGATTTCTGTATTCCTTTTGATGATTTTTTTGTGCATTTAAAAAGTTCATAGAGAGAGAGAGTATAAGAACTCCATCACCTGCAGTTTACTAGAAATCCTGACCTGAAATATTGAGTATCTGTTAGCTGCTTGTTCTGCCTAGAGGATTTGTTAGGAGCTCTGCATGACTAAAAATGTTTTCTTCTGATCCATATACTGCATACTCATTTGGAAGTTATTTATAGATGTGCTGTTTCCATTTTCTATCCCTTTATCTCTCTCTCTCAAGATTAGTATTGCCTTCTGCCTGTTTCTGAATGTGAGCATTTCTGTCACTGTAATTCTGCTAGTCTGATCCTGTATTGTCCTACCTCCTTTATTTAATACAAGTCATTAATCGAACTCCATAGATAAAAGGACAAAAGGAAGAAACATAATACAAATAGATTCAGTTGCTGTCACATCAGAAACAGGACAGATAGTGTGTTACAGTTCAGTAACACACTAACCCAGGCCAGTATGAAGTTGAATTCATTGGGTACTCCCAAGTGTTTGGGGAAAACATGGGATAGCTTCATGGTGTATTAACCACAGATCATCTCATGTTCCCTTCTTCCTTTTCTTTGTCAAGACATGATGCTGTAATTCAGCTGTAGCTGTGCAGTCACCTTTATCTGTTCTGAGTGCAGCCCCTCCCTGGAGGTGTGACTCCCCTTGCTCCCCTTACTCATGGCCAACCCTGCATCCTCAGGCTACCATTTACAAAGCCAGATGATGAACTGGATCATGGACTAATCTTGCTAAATACTAATCTAGCAAAAAAACCTCAGTTGGCTCAGTCAGATTCACTGCACTGACATGCAACTCTGGAAAGAGAAAGTGCAATTATGCTTTTCAGCAGCTACCCATATATATTTTGCACTAAAGCAGACATGGAATTATAGTGTCAATTAGGCAGCAGAGGGAAGAAACCCTATTGACTGTCTGAACTAGATAATGAAGGCTCCCCTTTTCACAAGATCATGTGTCTTCATGTTAACTCAAAAAGTTGTCAAGAAACATTGGACTTGCACAAAGAGTTATTTGCATTACAGTCATCAAAAAACATTTTTCAACACAATACTCTGAAGATCCCAATTTTTTTTCATTTAAACAAAAAATTATTCAGCATCCCTTATTTAGATCAACAGAGAAATACCAGCATAATGTAAAAGAAAATCTGTTGCAAAATATTTAATATGTAGGAGAAGGGGTACTAAATTCATCTTAGCTTACAGTAACAAATTGTTTCAGCAAAATTACATGAGGGAAGGAATTTGGCTGAGTTCTTGAAACAGTGGGAGGGGAAATGAGCTGCTGGAGGTTGAAATGAATTGGTTTCTGAGGCTCTTGATATATCATACCAGCCCTGTGGGCAGTACACTGTGCATTGCTTTTGATATTAGATAGTCTGTTTGTAAAAGGAATGAAATACCCAATGACTGTATCTACTCAGTTTCTTCCAAACAAGAAATAATCCTTGCTACAGCCCAAATTGTCCACAGGACTTGAAAGTGATAGCAAGATGCAGTGTATTAGTAAAACCACTAAATAATCATAAATAAAACATTTTATGATTTGCAGCTGTATGCTTTAGAAAAAAGCTGTATACAACTTTTCCAACACTCTTCTTTCAGAAATGAAAAGAAACCCACTTGAACTCAGCCAGCTGAAAATACACTCTTGGCATTGGAAACTCTGAAAGATGCAGCATATTTGACATCAGTTGTATCTGTTGGCTTATATTAGTTCTAACACAAGCATTTCAAACAAAGATAGGATGTTTTCTTAGCTCTCCTGGAATGTCGACATTAAATCATCCATGCTACAAGGATACTTGTCTAAGGATCACAGTCTGTTACATACTTCCTTGGGAGAAAGAACAAAGATAACACTAAATCTGGTGGTAAAATAGTTTAACTTAGGAAGAGCAGCACCAGACTAATTCTGGTTTTTGGAACACAAATGCAATCGGTAGTCAGAAAAAAAAGATTAATATCTAGGTAACTAGAAGGGTAAAAGGACCAGGAAAAATAAGAAATATTAAGAAATGGTAATGCAATGTTACTCTTGGGGAAAGAATTTCAGAATGGAGTCCTGTGAAATATTTCTGGATGTCAATCTAATTAGTAGGAACAGAAACATGCAAACTTTTAATCTTGTGAAATATTTCAGCATTTTAGTTAATTATTTACATTTTATAGTATTATTTTCTAGTTACATCTATAAGTCAAACCTATATAATGTATACTTTCATTTTATCAATACCTTTTAAAGTCTTG
>WEIV01011692.1:1512-11551 GCA_013390005.1 Calyptomena viridis | reverse complement strand
CATCACAGTATTCCAGGACTTAGAATATGGGTACAAAAAATACAGATTCTTTTGCATCACAAGGAATCACATGGTGAACAAAAGGGGCAAAAGGTACAAGTTGCACTAGGAGACATTTTATCTTGACATAAGAGAGACATTTTGTACAGTGAGAACATTCATTGGAACATTCATTGGAACAACCTCACCAGGAACCAGTAGAATTCTTATCACTGTAGGTTTTCAAAATGCAATTGGAGAGGCTACTAGATAATCTCATGTAGGCTCCCTTTCCCATGAAAATATAAACTGGATGATCTTGAGGTCCCTTACAATTGAGCTGTTCTATGAATTTATGGTGTTTGTTCATTTATGGCCACATTTACCTTTCTGTCAGAGCAGAAGGATTGTCCTCTAGGCCCCTAAATATTGTTGCTGTCTTCTCTACCACATATCAGAATTTCTCCATAGAAACAGGAAGTATGAGAAATACGGAGTTTAAAAAAAAAAAAGAACTAATTAATTGTAATATCAGCTGGGAAGTGCTTCAAGCAATGATTATTCTTTCAGCATTCAGTTAATTGCTCAACATGACTCTTATTAGAAGATTACTGATAATTTTTAAAAGCAAACATAAATTTATCAATTATTTTCCGGAGAAAGAACAAATAACAAAGACTTCAGTGTGCTGTCATTTATATCTGCTTTTTACATACACAGTCAGTTGGAGTTGGATCTGGTTACAGTTACCTTATGAAAATTCAAAGTTCCTCTCTTGAACTGCAAGACTTCCTTCAGATTATATGCTATGAGATCAGCATCTAAATCCTTCATTTTAATGGGGCAACACCTAATTTAGAACAGCATGAAACTAGAATCAGATCTGGAATATGAAGAAACAATGGAGTTACACTTTTAAGATATAGAAGGCTATAATACATTGAGAATTGAGTGACCAGTACATAGGGTGAAATTTGAGAAATGAAGCTTTATTATTCAGCTTACACCTGACATGCAAACTTGTAGCAGATGTTTAGCTATCTCCTTTCCTTCTATCAACATCACATTCATCACAGTACAAAAATATGTAACACATCATAATCGAACTGATGGAAAACCTCTATTTTACAAGTGACTGTAAGAAGTTCACCATTAGTATATCTGTTTTAATTTGAAAGCATAAAGTTGGGTCTTCCCTTAAAGCAGGCCCGAAACACTTTTAACAGAGAAACCATCCACTGCAAAATATCCTAATAATAATAATATATCCTTGTAAATCTCCAAAGCTCTCAAAATAAAGTGATTCATTGAATTATAAACNNGTCATTGAATTATAAACCTATTTATACAGGATATAATTTTACCCTTACATATTCATATGTATCTAAAATTACACATATTTGTGTTCATATATACATATTTAATTTCCACTTATTCATATTATACCTAGCTTGCTATTTTTTCATTGTACTTCATCTGAATCCCCTGTTACCTCATTTGTTTGGTTCAATATGGTTTTTTTACAGTAAGGTCACATGGGATTAGGAAGAGAAGATAATTTACAGCGTTGGAATATATGAATTATTTATTCTGTGGCTAGAGTAAAGCAGCCAGGACTTCATGTAGGTTTCTTTTTTGTTGTTCCACCCAAAAGGGTGACTAGTGTCTTTGTGTTCTGGGCTACACTCCAGCATGTATCTTGGAAAATACTAGTAGACCTCTTCTTCATAAGGGGGTAGTCTATATATTAAATAAGAGATTAAAAAACTTCAAAAATTTATTTTTAAAGTCTTCGGGCTGCTTTGTGCTTTTTTTTTTTTTCCCCCCCTCCATTCTTTAGGGTTTTGCAATCCTCTCCCATCTTAGCCTCCTAGTAAAATAAAAGATTTACATTATTCTCTGAGGTTCGGGTAATCTATTGATCGTGATGTCCTACAATGAAAACATGCTAGAGCCTTCGTTGACCAGAAGAGCATGTGATAAAGTCAGGGACAGAAGAGGTCCCAATGTATGGTGCTGTAAGCACCACTTGGACAAAGGCAGTAATTTATTAAAGAAAGAAAATGTTCCTACTTTCAGAACTGAATCACACAAATAACAGAAACAAAAGTCACAAAAATCAGTTGTCACAGGGATGGACAATGAAACAAAACATCACAAAAGAAAGAACTTCTGTTGAGTAACTTGAAAAGGGAAGGGCCATGGCATGGCATGGGATCCAACCAAAGCATCCTTTTTCTGCATCTTCTTCATGCATCTTCTTTTTGACTTCAGCAGATTTTGGATACATCATATTTTGAGGAAATTCAGAGCGATTTCTTACTGCACAGTTGTGCTCCCTAGAATTCAAAAGGGCTAACCACAGCATTATATTACCAGATGCTCAGGGATTCACTAATCCACTAGTAGTACATCTGCATTCCAGGGTTTTCATAAGAAATGCCACAGCTGTGAATCTCTGAAGTGTCTACGAAAGTGATGACTGACTTTGGAGATTATCACTCCCTTTTCCTTTAGAACAGGATGGAGCTCCCCCAGTGGCTTCATGCTGCTGGAAAGGATTCTGGATAACCTCTGACTGTTTAATCCCCCCAGACCTTGGGAGCAGTGCAAGTGTGGGTGGTGGATGAAGAGAAAAGTTTTCCTCCTGAATTCTGAGAATTCTTACCCTTCAGGTGCTCCCTCCTTTCTGAGTGTGTCAGTGACTTGCTGTCAAAATTTTCAGCAGACACTTGAAGGAAAACATTTTTCCTTAGGCTGAGATAAGCCCCAGAGGTGCATAAACAAGCCCAAAAAGGCTGGAGGAAAAAGAGAACCTGCATGCAGATGTTTTTAAGTAAAAGAACAATTTCATTTGTTTAATAAAGTCATTAACTAAGGAATTGCTTATACTCTAAAAGCATGCTAAGGACATGAATAGTAAGAAAGTGAGTTAAAATTGGAGTTAATAAATAGCATTTTATTGAGTCACAGAATATGCTGATTTGGAAGGGCCCCATCAGGATCATCAACTCCAGGACACCCAACAGATGAACAGGACACCCAAGAATCACACCGTGCACCTGAAAGCATTGTCCAAATGCTTCTTGAACTCTTTCAGGCTTAGTGCTGTGATCACTTCCCTGGGGAGCCTGTTGCAGTGCTCAACTACCCTCTGGGTGAAAAAAACTTTAACCTCTCCTGACTCAGCTTCATGCTATTTCCTCAAGTCCTGTCTCTAGTCGTGTTTCGTGGTAATGCATGTAAAAATAATTAATTTAATTGCTTAAGATGTATATGTAAAGCTCTGCAAAAACAGACATTGTTAGTGAAGTCTGCTTCAAGGGATACCCAAACCACAAGCAGGACATTTAAATCATTTCTCCTTCCTTTGTCCTTAATCTTTGCCCTCTGATCTTAAAACAGGAGCTTATAGAAAGTCTTCAAGCTTCTCTCAAATCTTAATTTGATATAACAAAGGCAAAGATAGTTCATCTCTCTTTCTGAAAATTATGATCTTTGCTCTCTCAAACAGGAGAGAAAGGCAAAGATAGGCTACACATCTCCAGTTGAACTCCTTCCTTCTGACAAAAGATTTCTATTCATGCTGAGAATTTGCTGAGTCAAGTGAGTTACATTCAGACCTGACTGTCCACAACAGGTTATATTTCATCTGGAAGAGCACAATAGGCCAGGTTATGTTTGATCTTCAAAGGAAGGACACAGTTTTAGCTCTTCACCATACCTCTATACAGAATGAGGGCAGAATCATAAAGCGAAGGCACCTGAGGTCAGAAGTGCTCTTCATTGCATCCCAGGGTCCAATCCATCTTGAAAATAAAACAACTATGAAAACATGCACGTATTGTCCTTGAACCTGTGAATATCTCACTTTATAAAAGATTTTCTTCTGGGACCTTCTGAATCATTGGCAAACCATTTAGTATTTAAGCTCCCCACTGAGTTTATCCCTTGATCTTGAGAGTTCTGGCACTGTTTTCTACTGTGGTGTTTCTTTGTCCCTTGTCAAGTAAGGAGGCAGAAGAAAATGATAGGAGAGAGAGGATTAATTTTTAATTTGAGCATAATTAAACCAAAATTTTTCTATATCATAGCAGATAATTAAGTGTCAAAACAGATACAGTGAAAACAAGTGCCAAGGTTGTTTGATGGTAAGAAGAAAGGAAAAAAATCAGGCTGGTCACATTATCAAGGCATTACTTTGCTCTCTACTGCTGGTAAAATTCTTGCAAGAGTTCTTTTGAACAGACTAGTACCAGCTCTCTCAGAAGAACTTCTACCTGAAAGTCAATGTGGTTTTAGAGCTAACAGGAGTACAACAGATATGGTATTTGATCTGCGACAACTGCAAGAGAAGTATAGGGAACAAAACAAAGGACTCTATGTAGCTTTTGTTGATCTCACCAAAGCTTTTGACACCATGAGCAGAAAAGGCCTGTGGCAAATCTTAGAATGATTAGGATGTCCTTCCAAGTTCCCCAAAATGATCCTCTTTTTACATGGGGATCAGCGTGGCCAAGTCAGATATGGCAATGCACTCTCTGAGCCCTTCCCAATATCCAATGGTGTGAAACAAGGTTGCATTCTCGCACCAACTCTATTCACAATCTTCTTCAGCATGATGCTCCAAAGGGCCATGGCAGATCTTGATGAAGATAACGGTATTTACATCCGATATCGTACTGGCAGTAGCTTGTTTAACTTAAGATGACTGAAGGCCCACACTCTAAATTACCTTCTCTGCAAGCTGTCTTTTGCTGACGATGCCGCCCTCATTGCTCACACAGAAGCAGCTCTGCAGAGCTTAACATCTTGCTTTGCAGATGCTGCTGAGCTTTTTGGGCTGGAAGTCAGCTTGAAGAAAACAGAAGTTCTTTACCAACCTCCACCTCAGGAACTTTACCATCATCCTTACATCACCACAGATAAATCAGAGCTTAGATCAGTCCAGCAGTTCAGCTATCTCGGAAGTATCATTTCCGTGGATGGTAGGATTGACAAAGACATAGACAACAGGTTAGCAAAGGCATACAGAGCTTTCAGAAAGCTTCATAAAAGAGTTTGGTGCAACAAGCCCCTCAAGAAAAGTACAAAGATTAGCGTTTATAGAAGCATTGTACTGTCTGCTCTTTTATGTGGGTCTGAATCATGGGTCGTCTACCGCCATCACCTGCGACTCCTTGAATGTTTCCATCAACGCTGCCTCTGTACAATCCTAAACATCCACTGGACTGATTATGTGACTAACGTTACTGTCCTTGAACAGGCAGGGGTCACCAGTATTGAGGCCATGCTGTTGAGAACACAACTGCGCTGGGCGGGGCACATTTCCAGGATGGAGGATCACCACCTCCCTAAGACTGTGCTTTATGGTGAACTCACCACTGGCTGCCACAATAGAGGAGCCCCAAAGGACTCCAAAGGAGATACAAGGACTCCCTGAAATAGCACCTCAATTTTGGCCATATTGACTACCATCAGTGGTCCACTCTGGACTCAAATTGGGAGACATGGAGACACACCACCTATAACGCTGCTGCCTCCTTTGAAAACTCACGTAGAATTAGTCTTGAGGAGAAAAGACAACGCAGAAAGAACTGTGCCTCATCAATTCTGTCTAAGGAGACTTTCCACTGTGCCTTTTGTACCCAGACTTGTCTATCCCACATCGGCCTTTTTAGCCATCAGCACATTTGTAGAAAACATGGGTAGAGCCCTTCCCATATCTTTGTTCGTGAAGCTTAGCCATGATGATGATGATGAACTAAAATGAAAAGAACTGCCCTCCCCAAGCAACAACATTTATTTTAAAGTCGAGCTCAGTAATTCAAAGTTTGTCTTATATGTATAAATATTTTTAGCTATATTGACTAGAGATCCTCTCAGCATGTATCATATCACTGAATTAATGAAGAAAATTCTGTGGTTCCTGCCCATAAAACATTTTCCAGAAGAGCAGAAGCTACCACTTCTTTGTTTAGACTCAGTTACCAAATACATTTATTCCTGTTATCTTCTGTTATTTCTAAAAAATCTAAGATTTTTCTAGAAAGAATAAGAGATTTTATTTTTCCAAGACCTGCATCTGTATTGGATTTAGGGAGCTTGTGAACACCTAATGTCAAATGAAGTTGCATACTTTCAGTGCTGAAGGAGAAAGAAAACATGACTTACAGCAACATATATTAGTTTAGGGCAATTTATGTCAGGTTGCTACTATGTAAAATATTCAGGCATAAGGACACAGGCTTAAGAGGTAAGATGTCACCATGGAAGGAAATTTCGTAAGAATACTAAAATAATAAATTAAAACAGATGTTGCAAAGTTGAAGTATATAAAATTCAAAATTTTCAGAAACATTTGCATGGGATATCTGTAGTTCCCTGGTTAGATACCAGTCTACAACCTATATAGCCCAATTTTCAAAGCTGTTGATTATTGTTAGGGATTGTACTTTCTGGTAGAATTCCTCACACCAACACATGGTTTTGGCAGGGGGAAAGCATGAAGGATTGTTCCCCTCCCCATTTTGGCAGCCCCACACTCCCATGGCCAGGTGAGTGGCAGGGGGTGTGGATGGAGGGACAGAGAAGAAGAGAATTCCTGAAACTAACATCATGGGAACTTCATATGGGAAGTAAAGACCCTTGCTGCGAAATCTGTGCTCTTGCTTTTTCTGGACCTGTCTGGTCACAGCCGCTTCATTGTGTGCCCAGCACCTCCCTCATTCTCCACTTCTCAGCCACACACACCAGTGCAGCTGGCCGCTGCCAGCTCCACGTGCCTCCAGCCCAGCCCCCCGCCACTGCGCACTGCCTCCACTGCTGCCATGTGCCCAGCCCAGCTGCCACACCTGCCCATGCCCATGGCATTCCCAACTCCCATCTATGCTCAGCTGCTGCTGCCATGAGAAACCTCTACTTCTCAACCCCTGCCCTGTGGTTGCTGTGAGAAACCACCGCTTTGGCCACTGTTTCTGCATCCAGGGATAAGCCACTGCTGCTGCTGCCACTGCCCAGAGTGCCAGCTGCCACCCGGAGTCACAGCTGCCATCATTACAGGTCTTGCGGACCATGCAGCCACTGCCTCACATCACCACTGCCACTGCTCCAGGAAAGTCCCACACAGCAGTCCACTGGTGCTGGGTTGTGGTCATAGCTGCAACTGCAGCCATGCCGTGCTACCAAGAATTCTGCCAGCATTGTCCACTGGCCATAGCTGTAACTGCACCAAGGAGAGAGATATTTAGGGTGAAATTAATTTTATGTTATTGTTATGTTTTTGCTTTTTTTCTGTTTTGTTCTATATTTTTAGTAAATAATTGTTATTTCCTTTTTGTACATTTTGCCCAAAAGCCTCTTGATTTCAAAGGTTTTAGTAAATTGGAGGGAATTTCTTCCTAGTCCAAGGAAGGTTCCACCTTCCTTGACTGACTGTCTTCTGTTGTTCTGGGTGCTCTCAGGGATTATGTCTAGAAATGTAGAAAATTTGCAAATTATACCATTCCCACACTTCAGGAAGGGAGTCCCATTAGAAGCATTTTCAAAAGCCTTATTGGTACAAATAGGACAAGCGTGTCTCTTTCCATGTCCATACACATATATGCATGGCATTTCATACAACAAATTACATTGATTGACCAGAAACAGGCTTTCGCGCTTTCTGGTTTTCATCCTGCAACTATGTCTAATTCTTAGTCTCACCTCACCTCCTGACATCAGATAAGCAAAAAAAAAACAGTGATGAGTTGCTATTCCATCCATACCCAAATTGCATCACATGCAAGGATGGGAGGAAGAAGCCATACTGCACCAAGTGTCTTCCCAATCTCCAGCTCTCGTGCTACCCCAGACCCTGCAGCAGGACAGCCTCACATGACCTAATCTGGCAGTGGATTGTGGCTGTTGTGGTGCTCATACCCAATCACTGCGATCATCCACCCGTCTTTGTTCAAAACCAATGCTGGAAAAGAAGCAAGAGCAGACCCTGATGGGCCACAAAAGACAGATCAGCTAATTGCTAATGAAAAAGATTGCTCTAACTAGATCCAAAGCAGTGCACAGTTGTATCAAAGTTGTATCACAGTTACTGATGTGTTGGGTTAAGACATGTAGTTTTTACAGAGCAGGAAGGGGTTCACTTGAATCAACAACATGAAAGTTTGTTCAGGAAAAAATTCCATTGATTTTGTCTGATCAGTTTAATTTTTCAGTTCAGGATAAACGCACTCATTTACAGCATCAGCTAGCATCAGCGACAATGCCTGGCATTATTTCTCCTACACCTGTCAACATCCCCCCCCTTCAAAAAAAATTAAAAAGAACATGTATGGGGCTTTTCTGTAGCAACAAACATGGTAAATATACACATTTATATTCTCTAAAAGTAACTGTGTGTATGGAAGCCCATGTATTAAGCAGGGTAAGGGGATGAAATTGTCTACCCTTCTACCTAGAGGTGAACTGCAAAGTTAGAAGCTAAGACAGAAAGGAAGGCAGAGGAATTCTTCAAGCATTTATAAGCCCTTAGAATTACAGTTTAACTGCAGTGTAAAATGATTTGTGATGAAAACAAGGCAGATAAGGGAAGTGTTCTATCTTGTAGCAGCATTCAATAAAAAGTTATCCCATGGACTAGGCCAGACCTCCACAGCAGTTTGTGAGATGGCTGTTGAAAATTCTTCTCTCTGATGGCTGTGATGTTGCCAGGGAACAGCCCAAGGCCTTAAACCAACATAATCCATTCTGGATTCCTTCAGGTTTTGAAGTATGCAAGTGACTTTGCAGTCACTATGCTTTGGGTGTATTTTTTCAAGTAATCCTGCATCTTTGTTGTTCAAACTGAAACATAAACATTCATATAGAGTCCAGAAAATACTTGACAAAAAATGTAGCTGTTAAAACAGCTCTGAACAGATTAAGCGCTTAGCTGCTTTACTGTTAAGTCACAGAAACTACCCTCATGCTTGAATTTATCTTCCAAATTAAAAATTCAAAGGAGATTTTGGATTTTCAGTACTGAAAGAAATTATGTTTATTAGATATCCCAACTGTTTAAATTCTATCACATTTCTCTAAGTAGAGAACATGAAGAATTTATCCATCTATAGCAGACTATCAGTTTATCAGTGCAGAAGGTAAACAAAAGATTTAAATGTGCTAATCACAATTTGATGAAAGATAAGTAAAAAGGCTTCCAAAAAGAATCACAGTTCTAGCCAAAAGTAAAAGCTTGAATCAATGAGAATTTAAATCAGCCCCCACTGATGTAAAATTTTCCAATTTCCTAGGCTTTCTTCCGCAACTCTATATGGCACACTGGTGCTGTGTAAGAATGGCATAGCTTTATGGAAAAAACAGGAAATACAGCTTTCACTTAAATATTATTAACCAGTAGTTTATAATAATAACATATATATGCTTGATTGAAAGTGTTCAAATGAAGGAAATTGATTGCTTCAAATTGCTGGAAGATGAAAGTTATGTGTCAAAAATTAAGAGGCTGACAGGATGTCAGCAATCCTCCTCCTTCCTTACAGAGTGCAGCAGACTCTCGTGGTCAACAATGAAAACTACAGACTTTTATGAAGATACATTGAGCTTTTACAAATGCTTTAGCAATTCTACTAATGCAAAAAGAATTACATCGATAATGTACCCTCCCTAAATATAACATGCCAAACTTCCCCCAATCCCTGATTAAAGAGTATTTTCAGAATTACATGTGCTTTTTTAGAGATCTGCCCTCAGTATAGCCTTCCTTGGCTGGCAGTAAAAAAGCTAATGTGGACCTTGTACAGTTGGTGCGGCGTGTTGTAAATCAACTATACTACTGAATCTTCATAAGGGCTAGGAACATACTTAGTACATAAAGGAGCATCACTGGTGGGAAGTTGGTGGTCGCAGCACAGTGGGATGGTGTAACGGGTTGATGTTGGCTGGATGCCAAGTGAATGCACAGTCTCTCGCCCCCTCCCCTTTTCTCAATAAAGATGAAAGCAACTTATGGGTTTTAAAGATAAGGAATTTTACTATAAGCAAAAGGTTTGTGTGCGCAAAA
>WEIV01011689.1:0-24692 GCA_013390005.1 Calyptomena viridis | reverse complement strand
GTGTGGAGACTTATTCAAGCAGTTGAAGAAATACAGGAGGTCAATTAATATTAGGAAAGCATTGCACTAGGTTATTGCATTTCATATCTATGTTTCTTAATAGTCTCAAGTCTATAAATTTATAGCCTGAGAATTTATGGTTTCAGGAAGATTTTTGATTCATCTACATATTAGTAGCATAAATCAGTACTATTTCTATAAAAAGGATTAATTCTCAATTTCCTGGATACCTGCATCTCTTTCTGCAATAAAGAGAACCACACATACTGTAAAGATTTGTCCATGAGTAAAATTTTCCAACAATTTTTTTCTAATATTGGCAGCAGTACATACCTTGCAAATCTATGGTTTTGAGACTCTTAATTAAAAAAAATAAAGATTGTGTTTCCCTTTAGGCTTCATCTCTACAACCTGCCTGGCTTCCTCTCAGATGAGCTCTCTAACTATTGCTGTCTGCCTGGAATGTGGCTGCCAACATGAAAGTTCTTTCTTTTCCATCATCCATACCTTTTCAATTTCAGGTGAGGAGGACTATGAGAATCAGTAGCAGTGGCTATGGCACTTAAGATTATTTCCTTCAGACATTCTATTGCCATTGGAACTGAGCTCAGTCCTTTGGTTCTCACCTCCACTTAAAAAAACTCATGTAAACAGAATATTTTAGGTTACTGAAGGGCAGTGCTATGGGGATCTGTATTGCCACAAAAG
This sequence comes from Calyptomena viridis, assembly GCA_013390005.1. Lineage (NCBI taxonomy): Eukaryota > Metazoa > Chordata > Aves > Passeriformes > Eurylaimidae > Calyptomena > Calyptomena viridis. Next base: position 23,984 of record WEIV01011689.1, on the reverse strand, counting down.
TCTCTGTTACACAAACATTTAATGCTAAGAAAGACTGTATCTTTCACTAGGAACAACTTTCAAAAGGAACAACTCCAACCATTTTATCATGCATCTTTTGATCAGTCTGGATGAAAGCCCTAGTTATTATGTAATACAAGTGAACATTATGGCTGGTTTGGTTGTCTAGAAACCCACTGTGATTAGTGCTCTACAAGTTCCAAACAGTTTGGTCCCTCACCAAAAGCTTGTACGTGGGGAGGTAGCTGTGATACACAGTATATAATTAACCTGAGATATTTCCATTTTGTTCAAATTGCTAATGAACAAAATAATATCACACAAGAATGGAATGTACCAAACCTAGTGTCTAAGTCTGAAAGTATTTCAGATACTGAATTGTGAGCTTTAATAACAGCAGGCCCTGAATAGTTACTGACTAGATGGAAAAACACAAATTATGAAAGTCATGGCAAAATGGTGCAATTGGAACTTGCTTTCAACATTTCATATGGCATTATAAATATTCAGTATATGACATGCATATGCCCTTCTCCTAACTGCTTTGTGACTCCTCTTATGGCTGCCAGAGACACTGCCTAAACCAGATTAGAGTCTTGCAAAATTTTACTTAAAGATTAGTCGCAAATAAAATAAATTTATTTGAATGTTGATTAACTGAACATGATCATTAATATAACTATTCGTATTAATCATGATTAGTTAATTATTGAGCAAAGTAACTAAAATCCTGATCAATCATAAGATGAGAGGCAATAAAAAAGGTCTTATATCTATCCTTTAAATTTGGCAGCTAGTCAAAGAGTTCTTTAGAAGTAAAGAGTTTCTTTGCATGTTAACATACACTTCAAATTGAAGAGAGAGGCTTCAAAAGTACCTTATAATTCTCAATAAATTCTTCCAATAGTGTAATGTTTGCAAAAATTTGGTACTCATGTTCATAAGCTACTCAATTAAACACAAGATGACTCAGGTTAATTTGATTTTTCTTCCTGATGCCATATTTAAAGCATGAATATCATTTAGACATCAGTAGATAAAGTATAAATTCAAATTACTAAGGAGAAAAATTAAGTTAATTTCAGTGTGGAATGTTTGTAAGCAGTGTGTAATCAGTTTTCAGTTTAAATGACTCTTAATTAAATAATCTATTATTATGTTCACTGGCAAATCGAGCCTAAACATGTACAAGCACAAAAGCTAAAAGATCCAGCTACAGTCAACATTCAAATATAAAGAACTCTTAATACAGTAACATTGGCCAAAAATATTTTTGTCTGAGTTTTTTTGGGAAGGTTGTTTTATTTCTTTAAAAATATCCTTAAGGGCATGAAATGCAGCTGAACAATCCATTGCATGTTTCACTAGGAGTAATAAGGGTCAAATTCCAGCCCAAGGTATAAACCTGAAAATTTCCATGACATTCATGAGTGTCATGCATTCACATGAGTGCAGTCTATCCATAAACAAACACAAGCCTACAAGACATTCTCCAATGCTGTTTGAGAAGTCTGTTGCTCACTTGTCACTGGGACACACCCATGCCTAATTTTCTTTTCAGCAAATAGCATTACCCTCTATACCCCCCACTCTGAAGCAATTACTCATTTCAAAAAATAATAGAACAGTAGTCCCCAAGCGAGTGCATTCACCCATCTTTCGTGAAGCTGAGCAAACATCATGTCATTTTGAGTATCATGCCTAAGCTTGGCCCTGTTTCTGAAACAGGATTAGCACAAGCCAACCAGTCTGGCAGGACTGACAGTCGTTGACTTCAAATCAAACATCACCTCCACCCCAGAATGTGCCCACAGGGGCTTCCTTTGCAGGATTTGCTAAGGGGAGAGAGGGTGTGGATAAGGCATTAAGAGCCACCTCTTGACTTGGGAACCCAAGTCCCACTTTCAGAAGAGATACAGGTATCAGTGTCTGACTTCCAGTGAGACCTGCTCTCCAAAAGGTTGTTGCATTTGAAAATCACATGTAAATACAGTCCAAAAAAATCACTTAGACTCTTTTTGAAAATTGTAGCTACATAAATCAAATGTTTTGCCTTTGATAATTAAAGCTGTAAGCTAATAAGAAGGGAAGCATGTTGGTTTACACCAGAAGAAAACTTCTGTGATTTCATATACTGAAACCTGTCTATAGTTACCACTGATAACTTCCTTGCAATTCTGAAAAACTGTGTCTAATTCTTATTAAAACACAGACTGACAAACATGGAAGTATTTAGGTTCTTTCCTCAAGCCAAATGTGTCTAGGTCATAGTAATATATGGGTAGAAAGTGAATTAACTCAGCACTGTCCACTGAACTGTTTTTTAAGAGCTCATATTCATACCACTGTAGTATTCTCAATGCTGAGCATCTGTATCTCAGTGCCAGATCTGAGCAGGTCCACTGAGCGGGTAACTGAGCAAGACAATCATAAAAACTTTCTGTGAAAGTCTAAATTTCCACAAATCCAACTACCCAACTTAGCTAACGCTCAGCTGATGTCACATTTGCAGAAAGCTAAAAACTGTCACAGCTCCTAACCTCTTTCTAAGAGGTGCTCCCACATCCAATTTACTTTCACAGAATGAAACCCAAGTCATGAGCTGTCACTACTAAGGGCATAAGTAGCTCCACTACTCCACCAGGATGGTAAGAGTGCGAGATGTATCCAAAGGTGGATGGAAGAAGAAACACTGCACATGAATGCTCGACTGCTGGTTCCCTGGCTTCGGAAACCTATCACTGTCTTTAATCAAGGAAAAAACCTCAGCACTTGCAATCTTGCATTCAGACTTGCTATGGTTTTAATTGACTGTAATTAACATTACTGAATGGTAGTGCTGATAACAGAGTTGCTGCTGCGGATAGGGAGATCCATCCACCTTGAAGGAGTGAAATCATGAACAGATCCCCACAACAGCCCCACATCTGGCACAGAAGGGCAGAGTGTGCAAGCAGAGTTCCTACACACCTGACAACACCTCACAGATCCCCTGTTAGTGGACCCAAGAATACTGATTCAACAGGCTAAAACAGGTCTTTATCCTGCTGTTTATCCCAGTCTTTTCCTACTGGCATAAACTAATCAAGTACGGTTTCACTAAATAAAACTTAACCATCAGTAAATGTAATACAAGCTCGACCAAACTCGTATCTGAGGTTCCTACTTCAAACACTGGCCCAGGGAGTGAATAACTATTATGTATTTATTATTTTGAGCTATAAGCCTAGCCAGCAAGAAAGCTAGAACCTCTAACTCCATCGACTTCAAGGAGTGTAATATTCAGGACTGTGAGAAAAGGTGCATTCATGCCAAGAGTGGACTTGAGCAGCAATCTGACTTTGGAGAATCACACCACGTAGCATCTCATTTTTATCTCCGTCATCATTTTTGTCCTGACCTTACTACAGTGCATAAAAGTGACAAGTAAAGATGCGCACACAGATTCCTTAGATGTGCTACATTGATAGTTTTGAGACATTTATGGAGCTAAACTGCATGAAAACAGATGTTTATAGTAAGATCTGACATTAATCTTATGCTGGTAAATTAATCTAGAGGGAAGAAATCCACTGACACACAAATGTGAGGCACTGATATCAATCTCCCTTTTTTTCTATCGTTTGGCTAAGGGAAGAGAACAATCCTAGTAATTAATGTTGTGTGGAATTCCAGCCAGAACTTATTCTAGAAATATTAAAAAAAACAGAAAATATTTCACAGAAGAAAAAAACGACCAAAAGTTTATGTCAGCAAGTTAAAAGAGAAAAGATTCCATATATACCAAAAATGCATGTGTCCTTATCTTCAGTATGAGCAGCAAACATTCATAGCCTGAAAAAAAAACATTCAGTGAGTGTCCAGACTGGCCTTTCTAAGCAGCAAACAATTAAGTCAAGGTGAAACTGTACTGCAGACATGCCCAAATCCAGGCTGTGTTTCATTCCCTGTGTCTGAGAAGAGAACTGAAGTTAAGTGTAGAAAATCTGGGAAGTCTACAGAATGCCTATTCTCTGAAGAATAAACATGAGAGAAGAAATGTGTCTTAATAGCAACAAAACAAAAAATACCCAACAAGTGACTGTGGCACTTGTTGCTCTCTTCCTATGCAACTGCACGACAACATCCAAGGGAAGAAACGTGGAAAAGGAGCATTACAGAGTAGGATTTCCAGCAGTTTTCATGTGCTTCAACATATTCCTTCCTTATTAGACACTTCATCAGCTAATTGTTCCAGTGCCTGAAAAAATTCCTGGCTTTTCTGACAAAAGAGAGCTGCTGCTAACTAGCATCCAACACAGCATGCTCAAGGACTTCTCCTCCTCCTTCCCAGCACGGAGCAGCTGAACGGGCCAACCGTTTCATCACAAGTATGTTACAGTGACAGCTACTCTCCTCCTCATCCTGCTTCAGTAGGGAAGCCAAAGCAAGACATGAAGGAGCTGCAGCATCTTGGCAAGGGCCCATATTAGGCAAACAAAATACATCCGTTTTTTTATATAGGTCATCTACTGTGTTGCAGGCAACTTTGACATGAGAATTGCTACAAGATATAATCTATACCTAACAACGGAATCCACTCATCCAACCCATGCCAGCAGTGATAACATCTGTTGTCTTTATGGGGCTGCATCTTCTCCTCACGGTTACATTCCTTTGCATGCTCTCTCCCTGCTGTTCTCTTTCTGCCTCTGTCTTCCCGCTTTTCCAGGCCTTAGTACAAGGCTCTACTTCCCATGGAATGCCTCTTGCTCAAACTCCACTACGGTGCCAGTGACCTCGGGGGACTGGGAGCAGGGAGGAGGAGACAGGCAAAGCGGGAGAAGGTGAGTAGTAGGAGGGGGAACTCCTTGGACCAAAACACTGGGTTTCTTCAGGAATTCAAGGCCTTGGAACAGCACACTGCAAGTGTCTTAATAATATTTCTTCTTCTGAATAGAGACTGTCCCCCTAGGAGATTTCACATTTATGGGAGCACGTTAATTATTCATTCAGATGCTTTTTAGCTCCATTTCATTGCTGTTAAACCAGGAACAGAACCACATAACTGAGCAATTTACCAGGCACTTAATTGAGCTACAGACTTGGAGCAGTGCTGTCTGCAGCTTAGTCTCACAACTTCATTTCTACAAGGGTTGAGAAAGAAACCGCAGGATGATATATTATGTCCTGGTGAGCTTTTTTTCAAATACATCACCTTAGGAAAAGCAAGGCTTAGGAGTATTACTGACTCTTCTAATGATTCCAAATGTTCAGCTTGTGGTATTGGCTAAAATTTCATTTTTTTTCCTCCCACACTGAAAAATTACAAACCTTTCTTTCACATGATGAACAATGGTGGCTTGTTATAATACATGATACAAAGCTCTTAGACCAGTCATGAAGATCACCCAAAAAAAGAACAACTCAGCAGCAAGGTGCTGTCACTGGCACAACTCTCAGTCAATCTCTAGGATGTATCTGAGGTAGAATTCATATTCCAAAAAACCACTCTATAATTTTAATTTGTTTGATTTCAATAGAGTAGCTTAAATATTTATATAGCTTAAACAAAGTGGTTATTGGCTGGATATATCCTGGACTGTGGAACTGCCTTCCTTCCCCTAACACAGCCTGGATTGGTATCTTTGGGTTGTGCTATTTTGCAACCCATGAAAAGCAGCAGGTCAAAAAGAAAACAGGTGGACATTCAATCCGATTGTATTGGTTACAAACTTTTCACAGTAGTCTAGGATAATATATTGTTATCAATGCTTGAGAATATCAATAAATTCAGCTCCAAGGGAAAAATCAGAAGCAGCCTCTCCCTTCCCTACAGTTTTCTATAAAAACAGGCCTTGCCTTACCCCTCCCTGACCATAGGCAGGGAAGCAGTCTTTGGCCATTAGCGAGATGTATGTGACAGTAAGTTTGCATACCAGCTCCTTTAGCTGCTCTTCACCAGACACACTTTGATCTTATGATCAAAACATATTTTCATTTTGAACATTTGCATCCCTGCTATACACAGATGAGCTCTAGCCATGCAAACAGGCTGTGCTTACAGGACTATGCAAAACACCACTGAGTTTCATACAGCAGTTTCTAGAAGCTGAGAGAAGTAACAGCAAGAAGAGCTCAAGAAGGCATAACAATTCCTTTTATTAAGCAAGTTACTTAATAACTTGTTACTCTGTGTTCCCACAACCTTGGGGAAAAGGCTGAGGTACAGGTTCATAGGCCCAGTAGTGAATTAGACGCACCTTGTATGAAAAATACGTGGCTTTTGCCAATATAAATCAGACAGAGTTTCCACAATTAACTGCTAACTTCTGATTTTAAGAGGGTGGTTGTGAAGGAAAAAACAGTCCCTTTCCCTAACTATGTATTTCTTTTGTGTACTTAATTCTTTCGATATGAACAAAAATACAACTTTGCAATGGTATCATTAAGGTTAGATGTTTGAACCCCTTACTAGAGAAAAATCTACCTTACTGCTTTTATTTCTTAAAAGGCTGCAATTTGAAATTTCCCAGGACATATTCAAATAAATTACTGTTTGTCACTTTTAGGTCTTCAAAAAGCCTAATTAAGTGTATTATATCTGCCAGAACAGCTGTGACATGGGTTAAACGTCATGGTTTAGCAAATTCTATTAGCATAAGTTTTCATCCAGTGTCCCATCCAAAAAATTCAGCCTTATGACCTACATTAAATTTGTGATCAGAACAAAGTACTAGATGCATTTTCTTTCTCATACTGATATCAATAACCTTAGATTGCAGGGTTGCACTTGAAAAAAACAAGGCACACACAGTAATCAAAGCCATTTCCATATATGTACGAATATGCCAGAAGTCAAAAGTCTTTGTTTGTATAGATACCTCCCAACATATGCTTAGTATTTTGAGATCTGGGGAATGGCGGAAGTTCCATTTGTTTCACATCCTTTTCAATGCAAAAAAGATGCTTGAAGGACCTCCCCAGTATTGTGCTGTTAGTAAGCAGGGTTTTTTCCAGTGTGTACGTGCCCAGGTGCTACAAATCCTGCAGGCTGGCACCCTGTGTTGTCAGGCCAACTTCAGCCACCACCTCCATTACAGAGGGATACGGTCACTCTACAAAGCAACAGAAGCACTCGGCAGCTTCTGGTAATCACTGAAGGTATGGGAGAGGGGAAAGGTCAGGGCACTTTCATGAAGCCCTTGTGTGGGCACAGCTTTGGCAAGAAGGGTGGAGGTAAGAGCCACCCAAGAGCAGCCTATAGCACAAAGATTAAGGAGCTCCAAAAGGAGGTGGGAGCAGTGGGTTTGGATCCCCTTAGGCAAAGGAGGGACCTAAACCTGGGTAACCTGCTTTCTGGATGAGACTTCAAAGCTGGGACTACTGCTCTCCCACTCACACACCCTGAGGTGTGGTTTTACACACACCCCTCATGCAGTCCTTCCTAATGGCTCTTCCTAAGGGTTGTGCACACAGACTGATCCGTGGGGTGGGTTCTTTAGCCGAGCTCCAGATCCCCTCACAAACCCTGCTCCATGAAGAGCTGCTCTCAGGATTCTGCAAGTCACCTCATCGTCCCTTTCTTTGTGCCTCTGTTCTCCTCTACTAAAAGGAAATGGCACACTTTACTAACTCACTGAGGTTTTCTGAAGATAAAGTACCTTAAAGACTAAACTGTCAGAGCATGAAAATAGACAATATTTGTAAAACTGATGGACTGAAAGACAAGTGTCCAAAGCATCTCATATGGCACTTCTGAATCACCGCTGGCTCTGAGCAGAGGTGCCAGAAAAGATCTGTCCACATGCTAAAGAAGCCTTGGAGCTCCAATCCTGGGAGGGCTCTGAGCCCACAGAGTTAATTGCATTAAGTCTTATATAGGTCCTGTAGAGGGAAAAGAAAAGCATCTCTCGGGTTACTGAGAGGTTGCTGGGAGCACCTCTAAGGGCATTGAATTGCACAGGCTGATTATTCTCTGTGCCAATATGCTTTGCTGAATGTCGAATTAAGACAGATAATTAGTATAAGTTCAATGTTACATTAGCCATAATCTATTTAAATGATATGACTGCAATGAGGAAGCCCACAAACTGCTCAGAATAAGAAACTGTTCTGCTTAAAACAGAAAAGCTCTTCTTTCGTTATATTGCATTTCTTTTTCCAATCTGTCTTGAAAAATTCTGGTGAAGGATTAGATGCCACTAACAGATTCAGTGTCTACCCTTTACTCTGTTTAACAACCATTGTAAAATACAGGTATTATTTTATTTTTAATTTTTTTCAAGCTTTTGAAAACTTCAGAAAATCTATTTCCCTCACTGAACTTCTTTTCATTTAGTAACACCATGAAATCTACATAACGCTCTGATAGTTACCGGTACTAATTAGTTCCCATTGAAGTCAATAGCAGAAATATAATTGCTTTTACTGAGTACAGGTTCAGGTCCATAATAATGTAAAAACCTACCAAAAAATAGATCACATTTTGAATACAAAAAAATCTCATTATCAATATAACCCAATTTCTTGCAGTAACTTCAGTCCTTTTCCTTTCAAGGATTTGCATTCTGGAAATTAGAAGTGGTTTTTTATTACTTGATAGTATTCTTTTTAAAAAATGCCTGTAAACAAATATGTTAACAGGCTCAAAAGATTTATTACTCAGTCAGAATGACATAGGTAGTAGATGAACTCTCTATCAAGCTTCTTTCTTGCTATACTTAAAAGATTAGTAACAAAAGAGAAAACAGAAAATTAGAATTGCAAGAGCTTAGTGTGTTCCACCAGTTGACAAAAGAAAGAGGATGAATCCCTCTGCTCCCACTCAGGGAACAGATATTTCATTGTTCCTCTGCTTGGTAACTGTCCACAACTTGTCTGAATACCTTTCATTTGGTAATGGCCAGGAACTGAAATCTTACCATCCGACATGGCAGAAGAACAAGATGATTCTGAATAGAGAAGCATTGGAAGGGGTTTTAAACAGACAACCATCCTTTCAACTGCTACGATGAAACAGGTACAGACACACAGAAACGTCTTGCACAGGACACTGAGCTGGTATTCAAATCCTAGAACAATCTGTATAACAAAGCAGCAGTGTAATGAAGATCAACTTCCAGTAGTTAGGATTCAAAAGCAGAGTAGTTCAGGCTTGCTGGAAAAAATTCCTTCTAGAACAGATTCAAAGCATTGACAGTTTCTTCCTTTCTTCATCCCCACCTCATTTTAAAAGCTTACAAAAGTAGGAGCTTGAAATAACTCTCATCTAGAAATCAAGGTTTTGTCATAGTGTGCTTGATTTTTATCTTGCTTTCAAACTGCTTTGATTAATTATATCATTGAGTATCAATTACAAAGCATTTTAGATATTACACATCCAGATTTAATGCACCTTTTTTCCTAAAACGCGGCAAATTGTACATGAAGGTTTCCAAAACATAGAGCAAATCCTTCAAATGGTTCACAAGCACCCAGCTCCCTTTCTGAAGGGGAGCAGCATTCACATCCACATCCAGATGCACTGCAGTCTGTGCATATACAGATATCTGAGCTTCCCCATTGCACAACTCCCTGGTTTTGGAGTTGCCTTGCCTTATAAACATCATGTAACCAAAACATCAAGGGAAAAAGGTGCAGGATATCCTAAAGGGGCAAAACTAAAGCATTCTGCACAGAAGCTCTCCTCTGAACCTGAAGAATGTATTTATTTGCATTTACATCATTGTCACAAAAATGCTTGTTTACAATGCTTCAGAAGTCACTAACAAAAACACACTGATGTATTTTAAGTCGATTCACATCAGATCACTTTCAAACATCATCTCCTGCTTGTAGTCATATTTTTCATCTATTTAAGATGCTTACAGGGAAAAGACAAACCTTGTACAAAGAAGTAGAGGATACAAGAACTTGAAGCAATGCAGTCAAATACAGTTTCTTGAAAGAGTGGGGCATTGTCAACAGGGAGAACAGAGACAGGGGCTGCTGAGATAATTTAAGACCAGTAGACAGTGTCCCAGATTCCTTCCTGGATCCATAGGTTTTCCCTGATTACTCATTCTTTCTGTGGCTATAAAAACAACAACTGAATGTCTTCTTTGTACTGAATGAACCCCTTCACACCCTGGAACCGGGTATTTCCCACTAAATCATTTCCAAGCGAGTTAAGAAAAAAAAGATGACCCCTTTCTTGTAGGTGTTTACATGTGCAGCACTAGCAGGTATGTGAAATCAATTAAAGCACTCTATTAAGGAAGTTTTATGATTTAAGGAAAGATACATGGTACACTCGCAGAGAAAAAAGTGCTTCCCTTAAGGTGTGTTACTCGTCAGCTCCTCAAAAAGAAAAACAAGAAAACCCCACAAACAAGACTCCAAAACAAAAATAAACAAGCAAAAATCCTGCCCAGAACCCAGGGGAACATTCTCCAGGATCAACCCCAAATTTCAGGACAAGACTCCTAAAATCTCCCAGCATTAATTCATTCAGCGTTGCACAGAACATTCAGCCCCTTGTATCCTTCAACTGCAGCACTTTGGTGCTACAGCATCCAGCAAAAACCTCCTTTTCACCTTGAGTGTAAGAAGAATGGATACACAGGAATAAATGCTTGTACACTGATGTGAGGAAAAAAGTGATCGATAATGTTTTGGCCTAGAATTTCTGCAGATTCTGGAAATAAACAGATGACAAATGGCTGTAACTAATGAAAGAAACTGGGAAAAGCAAGAGGAATAAATAAGTGAGAATGCCAAGTTACACGGAAAAGAAACAAAAGGCCTGCTATATACAAAGCAGAAATGCAATTTCTGAAACATTCATTCTGCTAATTTTGCCAATTCAGATAAAAATGCTCCATCTGAAAAACAAAACAAAAAAAAAGGCCAGCTTGACAAAGTGTTTGTGGTTTTCTAGAGTATTTTTTCAAAGAACTCTCACACTAAAATGGATCTGTAATAATTTTGGAACTAGAAATTTCTTATTTATTTTTGGGGTAGAAAACAGCTACTTTTAACCCTTTCAGTATAGTGAAACATACAATATTCCAGTCTGATGAAAGAGCTCTTTGTAAGACCACAGTATGTATATTGTTCTTTTGCTGCCCTAATTACTACAAAAGATCCACTTTCCATTAAGTGCCTCTAGGCACACCAGGAACGTGACACTGGTGGACTTGATGGTGGCAAAGAATCACGTAGATAAAGTCTGCTTTGGCTATTCCATTATGACAAATATCCCAAACTCTTGGCTGAGGTTAAATGGAAATAGTGATGGAGATGTCACAGTCAGAGATGTTATGAGGGTTACGACTATGTGAAATGAAGTGGGAAATAATTTAATTAGGCCTTGACTCATTTTAATTGTTGTGAGATGTTTTCACAGACTGGTCCCAAATAATTTGTTTAAACACTCAAAGAGCTAATATTTTCTATAAATACTAACATTCTTTGGATTTCAACAACCATAAAGAAAACTGATAAACTTTCATTTGTTTATTGATCAGCTCCTGAGAAATAATGGCTAATTTTGACATTTTAATCTTACTGGTTCTGTAGAGAATAAACCCTGGGAATCTGGAGGAGCATGGAAAAAGGCAATAAGCAAGAATACCAAGAAACACATGCAAGTACTCAAGAACTGACAATAAGAGAGGAGAGACTGTTTTAATTACTACTGTTCTGAATTTTTTCGTCCACTCTTGTTAAATTTGGTGTTCTCTTAAGTATCAAATACAAATAGCAATAGGTGTAATCCAGAAGCTGAAAGCATCACAAACAACTGGTAACATGCTAGCCAGGAAATGCTTGGTTTCAATGAAGCATGAATAGGCTCTGGATGCCTTTGCTGAATGATTTGTATTATTGGATGATGCTGGCATTTTAATATTGCTCAATAGAGCATTAAATAGCACACAAGAATACAAAGATGCAACAAAAGCTCAGCGTGAAACAGGAAATTTTGAATTACAAACACTAACAACATTAACTATATAATTTATGTATCATTTTTATGCAGTACAGAACCTTCTTTAACATATGTAAGAGAAGCTCTGAGATAAGAATGGTGTTTGCAGCAACTTCACAAACAGGCTGAGAGTTCATTAACACACCAAATGGCATTTTAAGTGTAATTGCTAAAATTGAAATAGTTGTTGGTGACTGAATCTATAAACTGATCCCACAATTTCCTGCAGTTGGTGCCCCATTGTTTAGCAGCTCTATACAAGGGATGGCCATACAGAGAGGAGTGAAAGCCCTCCACTGTCAGGGGAGCCACAGCTAACCCAAGAGGATGAATGGCACATTTGTTGCAGACCCATGAGGATTTAACAAACAGTAGTATGAAGTACTTGTTGACTACCTAAGGAAGGTCATTACATGTCACATTTGATCATGTGCAAACAAATATTAGTTTAAAAGACAGACTTCAAACTCCAGTGTTTCTGTAGCAGGATAATACATTCTCTTCACCTCTGCAGGTGTCTGGTTTCACATTGTACAATTTGGGAAATCAAGTGCTGAGGGGAAGTTGTTGTGTATCTTTGCATGTAGATCAGTAATGAATTGCCAATTATAAGAAAGGATTACTGGAAATAGCTTTCATAACTTAGCATTGGGTTTTGTAAGAGATGGAAAAAAAAATCTCTGCCACAAATATTTCAAAGTCAGACCAAAAAAATGAACTAACATTAAGATAAACCAATAGATGTTATTGGATTAATCTTTTCCTCGTGTAGTCTATGGAAGAGAATATTTTAAGCCCCATCACCAGTGTTAGAGCCAGTAATTTTAAACGACAGATTAGAATGATGATAAACTGATAAAATGTCATGCAGGTCTTTCATATTTTAGAGATTTGCCTCGGTAACAGCAACTACACAACATCCTACCTATGGCTCTGCAATAGGTAGGGGCCTGCAGCACTATCACTGAGGAAGAGCCACAGAAATGAACTTAAGAGCAAAATTTTATAATGGAAAACTAGATCTGCATTTTTTGGCAACTTGTTTCTGTCCAACCTTGCTAAGCTGTGAAGGCAATCCCATCCCCCCACTGCCTGCACTGGCTTGTGGAAGGAGAACAGCAGTAAATGCAGCATTACCAGCTCTTCTTCATGGAGGAAAAAGTTAGTGCCAAGCACACAGACAGCTGGAAGAAAGGGAGCTAACTTTCAATTTATTCCTCTGTGTGCCCATGTACCTAGAGGATAACAGTTACTTCATAGCAGTACCATCCATCTTCTGGAATATATTATGGTACCTTAGTATCCATGTCATGTGGATGTACTGCTCCCATATACTCCTCAGTAAGTCTTGGTTGTTGCTCCCAGATGAACATAAAATGCATTCCTACCCAAAGGGCATTAGAATAAAGACCAACTATTCTTATTTCCTCTCAAGACATCACAGCAGATTCTTCCAGTAGCAGATTCTTCCTCCCCTTTTTGTTACTGGAAGAGACAGAGAGCTACCTGGCATTGCTTTTGAGCATCCTTTGTCCAGCCTCTCAGGCTTCCCTGACTGCAGATGCTCCAGAGGGAACAGATCCCATTTGCCTCCTACAGAGACAGCGGCTGCCTGAGACCCAGGTGAGAATTTGAAAATGCCAAAGATGGGTTTCCTTTGGTGAGCCCTCCTCACATACTTACAATAACTTCCAAGAAGCTGCAAAACAAAACACACCGAAGGCAGGACGTGGGAGTGGGGATGGGTTGAGCTTTTATCATCCTTACAGTACACGAATACCATGGTGGTGATGAACTAACAACCTACTTGAAGAGATTGCTTTTCAGATATACACGGTCTCCATCTGACACTCCTCGTACAAAGAACAGCACCCAGCCAACAAACTCTGCACCTTTCTGTAAAGGACAAACAAGAAATGCAGGCTTATTTGTTTGCTGGGTTGCCATAAGTATGCCAGTTTCTGCTGATTCTTCTTGATGCTACGTGGCACTCGTACCATCAGGCAATAAACAGCAGTCCCAAGCCAACCTCTACAGTGGGATATTGACCCTATTAAAAAGGACAGATTTGAAATTACAGTAATAGCCAAAGTTAAAAAAAACAAACAAGTGAACTATTTTAAAACTGACTCACAACTCTTAGAATGTGAAGGATATATTAATTTAATTCTTCTGGCTGAAACAGAGAACGAGTGACAAATTTACAAAGTATATCAGCTCACACAGTGTTTTCTCTACCATAATTTTAAAAAATCCAGGGTTGTGAAGAAGACACACATCATGTCTCTAATCAGATAAAATTCACAGGAAACAATTCAAGACTTAACTTGATTTAAAGAGGTGAAGAATGGGAGTGCAGTGGACAGAGAAGACTTCTTGGTGTAAAGATACAGAATTCTCATAGACACTCCATAATCAGTGTTTAAGTAAACTATATGCATTAAATGCACTACAACTACATGCTTTATTCCTCTTTAGAGCTAAGACCAGAGTCTTGTTTTCCATTCTTACTTCAAAAGCACCTCAAAAATCATTTTATTTTTATTATCTTCACGTGAATTAACTCAAAACACTTAATCAGAACAATCACTATCTATCTAACACTAATTTCTATCTTTTTTCATGAAAGGGTTATATAAATGAAGTGCTTGCACTTGGAGAAGTATAATGAATAATATACATCAAAGACCTCAATTTCTGGAAAGATATTTAAATAGATTAAGTACTTGAAGCAAAGACAACAAATCAAACAATGCTTTGTGTGCAAGCAGGACAATTCTTACATATATAGACACGATTTAAATGTCAATCAAAATTCTACAGTCCTTATGCAGACAAAGCTGCCTCCAAAATCTTGAACTGGAAATGCAGTATCTGGCCAGAGACATATTTTCCATAGGAAGATCCCTCCATTTATTTTTATGTGACAAAGAACAAACAAAGTTGGTAACTCTCTCCTACAACTAATGGCAATTGTTTTCTAAGACAAAGTAGCAAACAAACAAGCAAATGAAAATTACTTTCCAAATCTTCTCCCTCAGAACATGTTATTCTGTGAATAAAATAAAATCAGAACCTTAGACATAAAACTGTCAGTATTTTCTAATATCATTAGCATGGATTTATAGAAATGAAAATGCTTAAAAAATCTCCATTTTCCATACTCTCATTCCTTACTTTTGTACTTCATTCAGTTTAGACAATGAGACAAGAGTTCTCCTTTTCCTGCTCCCATCTACTAGACCAAGGACACAAAGTGCCAGCTTTTGTGAAATATTTTACCAGACACCAAAACTTTTCTGCCTTCATTAAAAACTTACAAAAAACACTATCAACACTAAGGGGGAAAATAATAAATACACCCCGCCCCTTAAATATGAAAAATTAGTATTTTTATTTTGTTATTTAATAGTTTTATTTAACATTTTATTTTATTTTCAATATTTAAAGTTAATTAAAACAGATTCAACGATGCCAAATCCTAGTTTACAACAGGTAGTGTCCGACACACTCGTGTGCACACACCTATCTGCAAAGATGATAGCAAAGAGTTTTCTCAGACTGACATTTCTGGTTTTACCTCTTCATCCTCTGGACTGCTGGGACTTGCAGGTCCCTCTCCGAGGGTGGCACCAGGCCAGGGCTTCCTAACAAAGCCCAGGCACAACGGCAGGAGGGGACGCCTTTGTTTGCCTGCCCTCCAGAGCCGTGAAGCTACAACAGATCACAAGAGATGCACTGAAGAGGCTTCCACGCATTCTTTTGCCTTTTGTTTCCCCAAAAGTCATGTAATAAGAGGACAAAGCCCGGGCACTCGCAGGGGCAGAAGCCTAGTGACATTATTTTGTAAGTGGCCACCTAATGCGCTTAAATAGAGGCACAGAACAACACCCCACTGTGTAACCAGCTGCAAAGCCTTCCTGCTCTTCTGAGTCAGGGCTTTCCAGTGCAACACACTTCTGCTTTTAAGCATGTATTAAGACCACAACAGTCAGTACTTGATAATCCCTCTTCAGTTTACTTCTTTTAATAAGCATTCAACCAAAAGTAAACTTAGAGCAAGCATCATTTATTACCTCATGTTAACTACTTGTAGCTTCTTAGTAATTTAGGCATTGAAAGAATTCCTATCCATAAACATGCAATGATGGCTAGGCAAGTTACAGTTCTATGCAAGTGGCATCCTCCAACCTTATTCTCAAATTAAGAAATACAGCTCAGCTGTAAGATGTGAGCCACAAAAAATGCCCTTAGCCATTCAGAAGAAAAGTACAGGCTTTGCTCTTAACCCCCAACTGCTGAGACATAGTTTCTTCAAAAGTAATGGACGTAGAAGGAACCTGCATTTGTATCTAGATCTGTTGAAACAATTTCTCCTCAGAGTTCAATCACAATATATTTTTGCTTATTTCCCTTTTCAGAGGGATCCTCACAACCTTCCAAGTGAATTCAGTCAGACTTAAAGCATTGACAGCTCTTATTCAAGGCCTCCAACAGAGCAAATTCAACTTATCAGACTTAAGGTCATCTGAATCAACTCTTGCAGCATCTCCAGGTGTTTCTGAAATGCTTAAATGATACCACTTCACAATCTGGACTTTCAAGCAGCTATTTAAAAGAAAAGTGTTTTGGTTTGGTCCTGCAAGCCTGGCTTTAGTAGCAGTAACCAGAATCATGACAACAATAATTTATTCCTGTTCATAAAGTCAAAATTGCTCTATATAAAAGCATGCATAAAAGCCTAGTTTCAGTCAGACAGAAAATCCCAGCTGCGTAATTCCTTCTAGAACAGAAAGAGAATGGAAAGAAACTAGGACCTCTGCCAGGTTTTCTCCACAGTCCTGTAGCAGCTTATTTATTCACAGCAATATAATTCAACATCATTGATTGGGTACATCACTGAGTCGAGGAAAGGATGCAAGGCAAACTGGAACATCACTTTAACATTCAGATGTCTTGTTTCTGATAACAGAGAGAGGTCAGCAAACCAGACTATGTTGTCTCTTGAAGCCATAAGAAACATCTTCCACAGCTTGTAGCTGAAGCATACTCGAGTTATTTGAAGCATATTGTCTTGTAAGAGAAAACCCTGTACATGGTGGAAATACAAAAGATGGAGTAGCACAATTTCACCTAACACCAGAACACTTGACATCCAACAGCTTTGAAGATCAAGTGTCAGACACTGCGCAAGCACAGTGAACAAAAATACAGACAATTTGGTAGCCTGCAATTCTTCAGGCTACTTCAAAATATCAGACAACTAAACAGTAGTGAAGCTGAATCAGAGCAGTTTGGTACTTTTTTTTTCAGAACACTGACATCCTCTACAGATTTCAGTATTCCTGGTTTGGTCAAGAAAACTCTGTTGCTGAAGTCAGTATTGCCTTTCTAGGAGCACATTATGGCTCTTAGCACATAAGGCATTATTCCAGAACACTTAAGGAAATGTAAACTTTGCTCTTGTGTCCGCAAACATTTTTCTCCTTTCAAATAGGAATGTTGCATCCATCCATCTTGGCTGCAGTAATAATTATAATGCTTGATATCAGATGTGAGGAAACAGTTCAGATCTTTAGTATAGATAAAAATGAGAACTAAGAATACAAGTCCTGCTAAATGCCTTTTTACCAGGTTTAAAGGGACCATATTAATACACAAGTATTATTACATCTGTAATAACTTCACACAAAAGTGTGCTAGTAATTTATGTGTTCTTCTGTAGTACTTAGGAGCCACAGTGCCTAACAGCCTGAGCACCCCGTTAGAAAGGAGACTCACAACTCTTCTCAGACTAAGCACACATGAGATGCTCCTTATTAAAATCTCATATTCCAAACACGAGGCATAAGTTTTGCAGTTGGAGCCTCAGCAGTTAAGACCTTTCACCAACCTGCCTATAAAGCCTGTAAATATTTAATTTTCTTTCAGATAGCTTTTTACAAAGTGACAGACTTTTCCAGATATTTTACCTTCATCAGTGTTGAAGCAAAACATTCTGGCAAGAAGAGCAATGTCGAAATCTGGAGATGTCAACACTGTAAAGTATCAGATAAAACACCCTAGGGCTCCAAGAACAGTAAAATTCCTTCCCACTTAGAAGAAAACAAGTTTTGTCTCTGTCCTATCTCCCCCCTCCCATTCCAACTCCATTAATAACAAAGCATATAAATTATTTACATGTAAACAGTTGGAGCAAGAACAATTTCAGCTTCAGGCAACATGGCAATATTCAACTGGCAGCACAGGTCATGAGAAGAAAGGGAGGGATGGAGCCCCACTGGCCCTGCCCACGAAGGCAGAGGGGGCTGTACCTGCTGCCCCTGCAAGGGCTGCTCCACAAATCAGCAGTTGGAGGCATCTGGCACACAACTCTTTATGGAAAGCAGTGGAATAAAGATGTGCAAGAACACTCAGAGATGGACTCTTGTAAAGGAAACTGGCACTTGTGACACACTAGAGAGGAAGCTGTTACACCGTGTTGAAAGGGAATTGGAGGCATCTCAGGAAAGGAAGGGACTCATGGGAAGCCTATGGATAACTGCAGTGTCTAACCTACCAAAGCACTGTAGAAAGGCAGAACTGGTGCTATGCCTTACATTATAAGATACAAAATAGATTGAGAGCTTAAGGAAGCTTTCACAAAGTAAATAATCAACGACAGGTTTTCTGCTCTTCAAAACAAAGTCATGACTATTGTGTTTATGCATTAGCTGAACAAGAACACCATCAGTCCCCACTTAGTCAAAAAGTAGAGTAAGCTCCAACCCAGACATTCATCTCCTTGCTCTGTGCCTCAATACAGTCATTGGTTATTACTTTCTAAACAATATTCAATATCTGTCTTACAAAATAAAAACTGTGTGTACAATAACTTGTTGTGTGTAGCGAGGTACCTGTCTTCTGTACTCACACAGCCTGTCACATAGTCCAAATAAGCAGCAGCAATGAAACCCACCAATTTCTTGCAATTTTGGTGTCCCCTAAGACATGATACCTAGATGACAATAAGACTATTATACACCTTTTGAGGTCAAATGACTTGGCCTGAAAGGCTGCTGCCTCCCTCTTCTCCAGAGAACAATATTGGTCACTAGATAAGGACAGAAAAAGCCTTAATTTATGGGTTAAATTCTGCTTTGAAATACAGCCTCAGCAAGGAGTGCATTTCTTTGTGCTGGGAGGAAGACAGAGGGTCACATGCAGAAGGCAATACTGACACTGCTGGCTGAGCTGTGAGTGTCCCAGCTTTGCTATTCTGCTCTAGTTTGCTCAGGGACTGGGGGAAGCACATACCAAGGAGTCTGATGCAGTTATGCAAGAACCAGAGAATCTCTATTCATCCTTTTCCCTGTGCTTCTCTGCCACACTCAGAGACATCAGCCTGTCTGCACAAGTTCAGTCCTGTTGCTTTTTACAGAGAGCTGGAAATCTGAAAGGTGTGGTGGGGGAAATCAATTTTAGGATGCTGTTTCTCAGCTCTTTTATACTACCAATTCTGCAGGTCATTCAGCTAAAGTGGAGGTGAGTTCTGTGATGGGTGCTTTTATCCAGCCACAGGGATTTCGAAAATCCTGAAATAAATTGGATGCATCATTGTGATGACTTGTGAAAGGTTAAAATACATACTTTACAGAAATATTCCTGACAGAAAAGGTTATATTTCCAGCTTAAGAAACAGTTGTAAAACATGCTTATACTGTAGAGCCAAAAATTGGGAAAACCATGAACTAATAAAACTTGGTCTGAAAAACAAAAAATTGTTTTCATTTCTATCAGGTCTCAAAGCCCTGTCTAAAATATATATAATTGGAATAATTTTCAGACACTGTTTGAGCAGCCAGTACAGTCAAATTGATGGTTTTGTAAGACAAGAAGAAAGGTTGGCTGGTTTGGTTTTTTTATCGGGGGTGTTTCGTTTTTGTCTGTTTGTTGTGGCATGTCTTGGTGATAGTGTTTATTTTTTGTTTGTTTGTTTTTTTAACAGGTTTCAAATCAGGGCTGTGGTTGTAATACCAGGAGAGAAGTACCTTCAATTTTATTTATAGAATAAATGCTGTACATTGCCATCAGCAAACCACCTGAATTATCTGCCTCAGTTTCCCTATATTTAAAAGAGAAATAATTATGACATTTCCAAAAGATACTACAAGAATCAGTTAATGAAGCTTAGTTTAGCTGATGAATTCATCAAGAATCACTTAATGAAGCATAACTGATAGTTAAGTAAGCTTTTGATATTTGAAAATGTCTTTGTTAACATGAAGCATTGTTATTTTAAATGCTAGTGATAATTTCTCTGGGGCAGTTTGGTAAAAAACTATTAATCTAAATTAGCTACCACTTGTTCAGAAAATCACCATTCCTGCAGTGTAAACTTCCTGGTGTGTTACCTCAGTGGTTATTTAAACCATGCAGTGATACACTCTGGAACAAATATTCTAATGTGGTTTAATATTCCATTTGAATTAGAATTAGACCAGTCTGGAGTCTCAAGTTAGCTTTAAGGATGGAAAAATACTAATAATTTTAAAAAAACCTTCGGCTGGGTACCATAGTTGCTGGGGAGTATTGAGAGGAGATCAAACCGTGATGCTTTTCTTTTGGTCATGATGTCCTTCCTCAGCGTGACAAGAGTACTTGCCCATCCCCATCTAGTGTTCCAATTCATTTAAAATACTAAGCAGGAAAAAGGAGCTTTATTTGTGTCTTAGAAAACTCTTTGGAATGTTCCCCACCACCACCAGTGCCCACTTTTGTAGGGTAGAACCTTGTTCTAATGCACCAAGTATCACAAGCATAGAGACAGGGCATACAACATCCAAGTTCCACTGACACAAACCTGAGCAGG
Source organism: Calyptomena viridis (assembly GCA_013390005.1). NCBI lineage: Eukaryota > Metazoa > Chordata > Aves > Passeriformes > Eurylaimidae > Calyptomena > Calyptomena viridis. The sequence continues at coordinate 3,183 of WEIV01011689.1, read as the reverse complement.
GTCAAAGAAAACCCACCAGAAACAGATCAAATGGTTTAACAGAGGTCCCAACATCACAGATTTTACTTCAGAGCTCTGCCAAGCCCCACCTCTCATAAAGGATGTTTCTCTTCCAGCAGTCATTAGCAGCACACAATCCTCTCTCAGTTAAGGTAATGTCCTCAGGGGGGTAAGCTATTACTTCATCAACACAGCTATAACTTTTGTGGCTTCAGACTTGCTTATTCTCAAAACTGTTTCTTTTAATCCAGTTCCTCACTGCTGCTCTCCATGTATATATTCATAAATGTGTGCTTATTCACTTGTCCAATGTGTGCTTATTCACTTGTCCAAAGTTTTGCTCGGATAGGTCACCACTCAAACCCGTGACCAGAACCATCATTGTGTGTATTAAAGAGATTCAAAGCAAGTATTTTATAGATGTAATTTACATTGCTTCATCCAGAAGTTTTTGCTGGCCAAATGAAAATAAAAGAAACAAAACTCAGATCCCACATCCATCAGTTTTCATTGAGTTTTCCCCATTAGAAATCAACCACAGAGGACATAAGGCCTCTGTGTTTTGCACCCTTTGGCAAGGATTAATAAACTATAAAAGGTTTCCTCAACTGGCTTTTCTTTGTCTTTCTCTACTGAAAATTGAGGCCACCACTGACCTCTGCTAAATGTGACCAGAGAATCCCACAGCCCTGCACAGCTCTACAAATGTCCTGTAATCCAGTGGGACAACATACTAAATTCAGTCATGAGCAAGAATACTCTTAGACCTTGATTTCCAGCCTCACAGAAGTGTCCTTTTCTGTGATGAGACCACAAACCACAGACCAGCAGCAGAAGGAACAGCTGTGATAGTTCCTCCTACTATCAATCACCTACATGTGCCCAGAACCAGCACAGGCTGTGACAAGTGAGCACTGCCAGAATGCTGATCCAACACACCACCAACTTCATCCTAGATCCAGAACTAAAGGAGTGGGAAATCAGTTTGGAGGTGCTTTTGCCTATTAATTTTTGGGCAACAGTAAGAAAGTCTGAATTCTGAGCTGGGAAGGAATATTTAGACTATCTGCAAATTTAATTTATTTTTTCTTAACATCCAGGAAACACAGCTATGGACAGCTTGGGTCAAAAGGCATCTTTGTTCGCAGTATGGTCATTTACTCATTCTACCAAAGTTTCAATGGTGAAAAAGATGATGAATTTTGACATTTTAAATATGTATTATGTATTATAAAAATAAAGGGATAAGAGGAACAAAATCTCCACTCAAAAATCTGCAAGTTTTGTAGCCAAAATGAAAAGGGAAACAGTCCAGTGGTTTAGAAATATTTTGCAAATATAACTTAAGCATAATTTAAGCAATTAGGTTTTGTCTTATCTCTTGCCAAAGAGCTGCATACCAGCTGAATTTTCACTTTTGCTAGAGGAAATGTCTGGCCTTACATAGCAGTTCATTACTCTTTCAGTGTGCAAAAGTAAAGTTGATCATACTGGTAGAAATATTTAATTTTACATCTCAACCCAAGCTTCTAATTAATCATTTAAACCCTAGGAAATGGTGTCATCCTAAGCTTCCTAAAAATTGACATAATGCAACAAAATATTACCTTATGTAACCTGAATGAAAGCAGTCAAAAGGTCTGCTTTCTTCAGGTCATATCTATGCACTGGTTGTTTTAGAAGTCAATATGTATCAGCATGTCTGCAGGTAATTATTAGGGGATAAGTAGTTCTTTGAAACAATGGCTGTAAAATCATCTATAATTCATAGCCTGGATTATAGAGAAGGTTGGGAGAAAACAGTAAGGACCCAATGACAAACGAGTTCATGCAACTCCACCTAAAAACCTGATGCATAGCAAAAGAGTTTTTGGCTTCCTATTAAATGCAATTTCTTAGAAGTTAGCCTTCCCTGGCACAAGACAGAGCTCTGGAGACAGCTCTGGCAGGTCAGCCATCATCCAGCCAGTTTTTTGCATTTTGGCCTTCCTTGTATTCTTTCTTTACAAGGATCTTTGCTTGAGTTTCTTGGTTGACCTTAGAGATACCACATGAAAATATCTTAAAAGCTTCCCACTGTTTAAGTAGTTCTTTCAAATCACAATGTCTTTCCCAGGACTATCCATGAGACACGAAATTACAGCTTAAAGCTACTACTTATTTGATGGTATTTCATATAATCATCTATGTTGGAAGAGACCTTTAATCAGAATAGCTTGAGCTGGAAGGGACCCACAAGGATCATTGAAATCCAGCTCCTGCACAGGAAAGCCCCAAGAATCACATCATGTGCCTGGGAGTGTTGTCTAAATGCTTCTCAGACTCTGTCAGGCTTGGGGCTGTGACCACTTCCCTGAGAAGCCTGTTCCAGTGCCCACTCTGGGTGAAGAACCTTTCACTAATATCTGACCCAAACCTCCCCTGACCCAACTTCAGCCCATTCCCTTGGGTCCTGCCATTGGTCACCAGAGAGGAGAGATCAGTGTCTGTCCCTCCTCTTCCCCTCACAAGGAAGTTCTGCAGTGAGGTCTCCCCTGAGTCTCCTCTTCTCCAGGCTGAACACACCAAGTGCTCTCAGTCACCCCTTGTACAGCTTCCCCCTCCAGACCCTTCACCATCTTCATTGCTCTCCTTTGGATACTCTCTAACAGCTTAATATCCCTTTTATGTTGTGGTGCCCAAAACTGCACACAGGACTTGATGTGAGGCTGCCCCAGGTCAGAGCAGAGCAGGACGATCCCCTTCCTTGAATGACTGGTGATGCTCTGCCTGATGCCCCCAGGACACGGTTGGCCCTCCTGGCTGCCAGGGCACTGCTCACTCATGTTCAACTTGCCATCGACCAGGACTTCAGGTTCCTTTCTGTGGTGCTGCTTTGTTCAAATACATGAAAATTAACACTTGAGGTTGCAAAAATGTAGGAAAACTTCCTTTCCACAGGAATTGGACAAAAACTATGCCCTCCTCAAAATGTAGCAAATCTCTTATCTGGAATATATTTTACTGTATTAAGAAAATCTCAACTCTAGACTCGGTTTTGGTTCCTTCCAACTTCTCCCAAACAAACTTCACACCCCAGCAAAGCTGTGATTGTCAGTACTGGACCAGAGCCATGGAGGAGCCCCTTAGCAAGTGCTTAGGTACCACAGAACCTATAAGTGAGATTTGTGTACCATAATGAGC
>WEIV01011673.1:31957-59054 GCA_013390005.1 Calyptomena viridis | reverse complement strand
CCCACCTGGAGTACTATGTACAGATCTGGGTGCCCCAACAAAAGAAAGATGTGGAGTGAGTCTAGAGAAGGGCCACTAAGTTGATTGTNTAGAGAAGGGCCACTAAGTTGATCGTAGGGCTGGAGCACTTCTCCTATGAAGATAGACTGGGAGAGTTGGGGTTTTTCAGCCTGGAGAAGAGAGAGCTTCGGGGAGACCTTATAGCAGCCTTCCAGAAGGCTGGAGAGGGACTTTCACAAGGGCATGCAGTGATAGGACAAGGGAGAATGATGTTAAACTGAAGGAGGGTAGGTGTAGATTACATATGAGGAAGAAGTTTTTTTGCTATAAAGGTGGTGAGGCACTGAAACAGATTGTCCAGAGAGGCTGTTGACTCCCCATCCTTGGATTTGTTCAAGACCAGGCTGGATGGGGCTCTGACTAACCTGCTCTAGTGGAAGGTTCCCTGCCAATGGTAGGGGGCTTGGAACTACATGATATTTAAGGTCCCTTCCAACCCAAGTCATTCTATGATTCTATAAATGCAGATTATAAAAATAATTTTACTTCTGAGAACAAAAATATTGAAATATTTCTGGGTTTATATTTTTATTTTGCTGCTAGAAACAACATCATGACTGGTGCAGAAGCAAGAAAACATTGTAGAACATTATAGAACACTAGATGTCTCTGGATATCTCTAGGTCTTCAAATAGTTACTACTTGGTCATGACATAAAATTAAAAAGTACTGTTTTCTAAGAGTCATCCACAGTTAAAATAATACAGTGGAAACTGGAGTTGCTGCTGAAATAGATTAGTTATTTTTTTCAACTGAGAAAGCAATTAAAGAGTTTAGTGAAAAATGCATCCTTCCTTTTGTGGTCAGTGATTCCTCAAACAATTGAATGTCAAAATGCTTTTCATAGCTTCTTACTAAATAGTTGAAAGGGAAATCATCCATTGTATGACTATTTTAAAGACAACAATGAAGCTGGAGAAAGAGAATTAGTATTTACTTCCACCCAGTTGCTTTTCTGTCATCATGAAAACATCCTGTGGGCAACTCATCATTTGACCTTGACAGCTTTGCATCATATAATCTTAGAATCATAGAACAGACTGAGTTGGAAGGGACCTTTAAAGATCATCTAGTCCAACCTGCTTCCATGAGCATCAAAAATTTTAATCACTTTTCCTTGCCTAATGAAGGAGTTTTAGCATTACCAGTTCTATTTTATTTTGTTAACACGAATATGTAGAAGTGTTGAAGCACATCATCTCTACGCACTCATTGAAAGGATGTGGAATTGCTTTTCACTATGGAAGATAACAATTTAAGCAAAGACTTCCTGGTTGACATTTAAAAAAATTTATAGTTATGTAACAGAGGTAAGGATGAAGGGAATTAAGTACTTAAATACTATTTAAATTTATTTCACACTATATTCCAAATGTTTAGGATACATCCTTAAAATAAGAAGCAACAAGTCCCATATACCTCCAAGTTTATGACTTAATCTTTTAAGTGAAGAATAATTTACTGTCGTGAACTGATAATAAGAAACAAAGATTTATGGGATGGTTCAATTACTTTTTGGGAAAAAAACCCACAAAAAACCAAACACACGAAAAAAAAGAAGAAGCTATTTCTGTAGGAAATCAGAGCAGGCAGAGAAAGAGGTTTATACGGGGTATTGAGGTTGAGGAGAATGTACAGGCATATGTTGCAAGACTCATCTTAGAAAAAAGTGTACTGTTTGATATCTGAGGAATTGCTGTTTCAGTATCAATAAGATCACCAAGATTGTGACACTTCTATAGATTTTCAACCTTAAATGCTACAGCAGAAAATTAGTTTTCTTATGCAAACAGAAGCTCATAGATGGAGAAATCTATGTAGACGGAGAAACCATAGATGGAGAAACCATCTACATGTGGTTTCTAATGCCAATCTTTCAATTACACTACTTCATTTGTATGCATAAATATTTTTATTAACTGATTTAAGAAAAAAGAGATATTGAAATAAACAATATGTTAAATTGTTAAGCCCAATTTTAAACATCGTTCATGCCAACTGAATCCCTTGCATTGCAATGTCTGTATTGTTCTCCACAGACACTACCTTTTTAGTGGGTGTCTCTTTGATAAAAAGAGCTGATTAGATTAGAGAGTTAGATTTGAGGGCAGGGCATCCTTATATACTAGATATACAGATAAAACCCCAGTTTCATGTTATCTAACTTAAAAGACGTAACTGAGATATCTAGGCAGGCTTGGCCTAGGTCAATAGAGAAAGCACATCCTGGACAGAGCTGAAGAGAAATACCATGTATCATAGCTCGTGCTTTTCTGTAAATGGATGAAACACAAACTACTTCCCTATACATTAGGAAGTTAATACAGTGCTATCTATGAAACAAGATTTGATTAATATGTATTAATTTATTAAAAATAGAACTATATATACCATATATATATATATCTCCACTATAACCATCTATATAACTGACAGTTTGCCAGTTTACCAGCAAGTAAAAAGTCCATCCAAACAGTTCAAAAAATCACAGTGTAGAAGAAGATGCCTTCATAAGGAGGTTTAAGTTGAAAAGTAGCTTTGGCCAAAAATAAAGGACATATGTTAAGAAGCCTCCCCTGAACTTGACCTCTAGATAGGCAACTGGTGTTTCAGCAGTGGGCATCCTCTTAAAAATATTCAGGTCTTGCATTTATTTGGGCAAAACATGTGGGGAATAGCTGTTACCATACAATAAATGTCTGTTTTTATCAGCATGTACATGCCTCTTTGTTCACGTCTTTACACTAAGTCAGCTTAGCATGATATTAAAAACTGAAGTTAAGAAGCAAACTGAAACAGAAAATCACAACTAAACAAGCTTTACTAGCAAACCTGAAGCACCCAAAAAAGCAGATATACATCAAACTGTGTCTCAGCAACAAACAGAAATGAAGCTAAACAGCCTGTGCATTTTTGCCAGTGACTGCTTTCATGGCTGGCAGCAGCACAAGATCATACAAGACATGTGAGAAAGCATCAATCAGGGAAAAAAAGAATCCTAGTCTCAGCGTTATACATTTCATGTAAGAGGAAGCAATTAAGTTGTGCCTGAATGTTCTGCATTTGAAAGTAATATATTTCTAAAAATATGTATTCTGTAGCACTTGATCTCCAGGCATCACTAGCTGTTACATTCAGATAATTTCCTTAACCTACTGAAGGGGATGCTGACATTGCAACAGATTCAGCAAGAAAAGCTTGTTAATTTTTCAGAAAGAATTACTCTCTCCCACACAGTACAGCTGAAAACAGCAGTTACACAGGGCTCGGAGAGGGACAAAGAGCTGCCAGAACTCAAGAGCTGACAGGTTGGACAGAAACCAAGGTCAGCATAGTGCAGATCCATGCTGTGATCTACTACCAGACACCTCACAGGAAGGCACCAGAAAACAGCACATTACAAGTATGGGATACTTTCCACTCAGAAATGTCTCTTTCACTGGTGATGGAAACTGCAAATCAAGGAAAAATTGTGTACTATCTTGGTAGTAGATACAGCCAATTGTGGCTGATAGAGAGTCTGCAGTTGTTTGATTTTTTTCGTTGTTGTTTTGTTTTTGTGGTTTTTTTTGGTTGGTTGGTTTTTTTTGGTTGGTTGTTTGTTTGTTTTTCCATATAGGTATTTGTGGTGGTTTGACCCTGGCTAAATGCCAAGGACTCACACACACAGCCACACTCTCCCACTCCCTTCCCTGCTAACAGACAGAGGAGAGGAAAGACTGAAAAGGTTTCACAAGTTTGTGATAAGGACCATAAAAAAACTCCTCATTAGTTATTTTACAGGCAAAACAGGCTCCAACTTAAAATACTAAGGATTTATTACTATTTTCAAAATCAGAGCTTAAGAGTGAGAAGCCCGATAGATCTTACAGCCACCTTTTCTCCCCCACCTCTCCCTATTTCAGGGATCTCTCTTCTTCCCCCAGCGGCCTGGGGAAAACAGGAGTGGGGGGGTTAAAGTCAGTTGTTGTTTCTGCCGCTGTTCAGGGAGGGAGAGTCCTACCCCTGCTTCCCGTGGGGTCTCCTCCACAAAAGACAGTCTATCACGAAACTGCTTTTGTGGTTCCATCCCACGGGCAGCAGCTCCTCCAGTGCTGTTGCCACGTAGGTCACCTTTCCACAGGTTGCAGTCCTTCAGGTATAGCTGCTCCAACGTAGGTTCTCCACGAAGTCACAGCCTCCTTCCAGCATCCATCTGCTCCAGCATGAGGTCCTCCAGTCCTCCACAGGCTGCAGATGAATTTGCTCCCTGTGGTCTCCCATGGGCTGCGGGGGAGACAACCTGCTTCACCATGGTCTGCACCACAGATTGCAGGGGCCCCATTCCAGTGCTTAAGGCATCTCCTCTCCCCCTCTTCCACTGACCTTGGTGTTAATCACAACTTCTCACTCTGCTCTTCTCTAAGTGCCCATGTTTGTCTGCCCGCACTTTTTTTTCTCCTTCTTAAATATGTTATCACAGAGGCGTTTCCATAACTCCTCATTGGCCTGGCCTTGGCCAGCGGTGGGTCCAGCCTGGAGCTGACTGACATTGGCTCTGCTGGAAATGGAGAAACTTCTAGCAGTTTCTCAAAGAAGCCTCCCCATAGGCCCCCCTGCTAACAAGAAAAACCTGGCCACTAAAAACTACCACAGTATTCTTAATATCTATTACTAAGTTTGCAATATTTGTTTAGATTTTGTCTTCCATGACTTGTGCAGAGCTATGCATCTGTGCACAGTGATAGCTGTGATGATGTTTAGGGAAAGCAGTTTGTTTTTCTCATGTATTTAATTCCGTTTTGAAGGCACTTATTTTCTTACTAAGATAATGGGTTTTCTGGAACTTGTTCTACTGATGTTTGTGTTCTGTTTATGCACATTCTATGTTTACTTTTTTGTTGTTGCTGCAATCATTAGGACATAGAGTACTATGAAGCAGGCAATTTTTTTCTAACTGTTGGACTTTTCAGATATGGGAATGTACATAAACAGACAAACATATAGTAAATGTACAATACAAATTACATGCATACATCATATGATGTGTATATATAATGTGCATAATATTTCCAAGAGAAAGTGTGCCTGACATTTTATTAGATTGTGTTACAGACACCAGTTAAACAATGGTTTTCAGAACTTTTTAATTTCATTTAGCCTTTATTTAGCTTCAGGACACATGATTGACAAGCCTGTCATTAAAGGCTGCATACTGCCATCAGCAGAAGCCATTCAGTATGCTCTGAGTTTGGTGGGAATTTAGGACCTGGAGCACCTTGCAAGACTGAGCCATAGTCATCACCTACCGGCATCCCACGCCACAAATCCACAAACCAGAACCTGTGACTCTGCAAAAATTGATGTGAAAATCTAGAACACTTCTCGTGACTGGTCAGTAGAGATCTGTGCTTTATAAAGATTAGAAGTGAGCAATGTCTAGTGTTACATTTGTATTAGCTGTGGTGGCTGGGGTTGAGATGAGGCTTGAGTTCATGGAGACTGGGGGTTTTGAGTCATTTGCCTCTTTATTGCCCCTGCGAGACATTCAGGGGAGCCTGGAGAGCTGGTTAGGCTCAGACTATCCTATAGATGATTGCAAGTCAGGTCATAGGAAACTGGGCCTGGACCAACAGGATGTTGTAGTTCTGATTTCACTTGTTTCGTGTTACACCATGCCTCCAACATGTGGGGGTCATAGAAACATCCTGCATTTGAAGAGACTCATAAGGATGATCAAGTCCAACACCTGTCCCTGCACAGGACAACCACAAGAGTCACACCATGTGGCTGAGAGTGTTTTCCAAACACTTCTTGACTCTGGGCAGCCTTGGTGCCATGACCACTTCTCTGGGGAGCCTGTTCCAGTGCCCACCAGCATCTGGATGAAGAATCTCTTCCTAATATCCAACCTAAGCCTTCTCTGACACAACTTCATGTTGCTCCCTTGGGTCTTGTTGCTGGTTACCACAGAGAAGAGGTCTATGCCTGCCCCTCCACTCCCTCTTGTGAGAAAGCTGCAGACCATGATCAGGTCTCCCCTCAGTCTCCTGAGGCTGAACAAACCAAGTGACCTCAGCCAATCCTCATATGGCTTCCCCTCAAGGCTCTTCACATTCCTCATTGCCCTCCTTTGAACACACTCTAATAGCTTAATGTCTTTCTTATATTGTGGCACCCAAAACTGCACATAGCACTTGAGGTGAGGCTGCACCAGTGGAGAATAGAGCAGGAGAATCACCTCACTTGATTGTCTGGCAAGGTCCTGTTGCATACCAGAACACAGTTGGTTAAGTGTTCGCATTCGCCAGAAAAGTCAGACAGGCTATTAAATTATTTTCTTGTCTCAGTTTCATAACTCAGTGGTTCTGGATTTGAAATAGTTCAAATACATCCCCTGCTGTGTGATATGCAATGATGAAGCGGTGAGGCAACCTAGAGGTGAGCAGCACTGTGTTGCAGGGCCAGGCAAGGTACAGCCATCACTCTGCTGTGTGGAAAACCTCTAACTCAGCCTGGTGTCTGGTCTTTGGTGTGTTTTTTTTTTCTTGATTCATGTGTGATGATCACTGCTTCAGAAGTTACCTTAATTCTCTGGGAAGTGAAAGTGCTTTAATGGTCTGTGTTGCCACACCACAGGGAATACAAGTTTGGCAAGATGAGATTGACTGAATATGATGCAGTGAAAAAAGAGTTTGCCAGTGCTTGAGGAATGTGGGGGTTCATCTGCTAGCTCCACAGTCAACATGGTATAGGATACAAAATGCTGGGAGCTATCAGGTCCTTTACCAATTTTCCTGAAATTGCCTCAGTTGTTACAATGCACACCTTTTAATTGTGCAGCTCAATTAACTATCACACCTTTCCAGAGAGAAAATATATTTCTTTTGAATAAATTGTGAATTAAAATCCAGAAGAAAATTCCTTATAAGTGTGAAATGCTGATGGATGCCATTAGAAGTCTGAAAGTCAGAGGGTATGTGATCCTCTCTGCTGCCTGGTATGAGATGGTTGTGTTGGGAAGGGGCAAGGTGCTTGTACTGGAGCTTTCCTCCTCCTCCTCTATTCCATGAGCAGTGAGGATGGCAGCTGTAGTAGTAGTGGGATGCCTTTCTGCTCCCTCAAGCAGGAGTGCAACCCATGCCAGAGGGAAAAGGGAACAAACTAAGGAGCCTGACACTGCCTGGCAAAAGCACATTGACTCTTCTCCTGCCATGTACTGGCAGCCTCAAACTTCCTGGCACTGCTTGAGGCTGTCCTCAAAGGTGCTCTCATGGTCCTGCTTTCATGCTGGCATCAGGAGGGAAAGACCAGGACTGTGCCCCAAGCCATCTCTGTTTCTGTGACTACTCCTCTGGCTTTATCAGCTCTAATCCCTTGTGAAGACACCCTTCAGCACTTTCTGAGATCCAGGATGGCCATCCCTCCTGTGCTGCAGCCGACAGAGTTCTGCTGCTCAAGTTTCTCCTATTTTTTCTTATGGTAAATTACTAACATAGGAGATGCTGAAAAATTCACTGAATTGACCACAAACTTCATTAGAAATTAAAGATTAGCTAATTCCACATCATTTTGGCTTTCATCCTTTTTTTTCAGATCTGGCCAAACTGGCATAGGAGAGCAGGCAGGTGCCTGGGGCTGTGATGGGTTTTGGGCCAGAGTGGTTGGTACCTGCAGGAAGGACTGTGCATGCTGGCCAGGTGCTCCACTGTAATGCTTTAGGGGCCTATGGGTGTGCATCAATCCCATGATGGAAACCCTTTGGATTAAAAATGGAAATAATTTTCTCCAAGGCAGACTTTTTTCCAACCCCTGTCTTTTCATGGCTCCAGTTCACAGTATGGTCCCACAGACTCTGTGCCACAACTGAGAAAAGTGAGTTGCAGCACATATGTTGGAAGGGGTGGGAACTTTCTACGCCTGTTTTTTTGGTCAAGGAACAGTATATTTGTTAATTTTACTTCTGCCCAGGGGAATAGATAAATGTCAAACACTGCAGCTTATAGCAGGTCTCCTACTCTCCTATACCTTGCACAATCATTGACACCAATGTCGAGTGAGTATTAAATACTAGTGTAGTGTGTGATTTATCTGATTATACAAATCAAATGACAATCAGACCCAAAGTTACCTTCTCCCTCTTACTGGCACTTTACTCAGAAAAGTTAATTTAGATTTTAATTTTTTTTTGTTTGAAAGAGAGAATCTCAAAATTTTGCAGATCTTGAAAAATTGAAGATTGGTAAAATCCTCCATCCTAAACTAGAGACATGTCTTTGGCTGATGGTGCCTTCACCTTCTCTTCTGTGCAAAGCAATGGCAACTTGCAAATACATGTTAATGTTTATTTTCTTTTACCAAGAACAGATAGCTTGCATTTCTACATGTCTAATGGCAAGCAAAGGGCCAAACAAAGGAGAAATTGTCCATCTAGCAAAGTTACTGGTTCAGACATGCTGAAATAAGAAATGGAGCTAGGGAAGACTGGTTACAGTATCAGCCTTGGGTTCAAGACAGAGAAGTGTCTTGCAGACAGTGATTTATGACCCATAAAGATATGGTTCATCATAATGCACTTGACTAGTGTCTGTTTATTTCCAGGTGAAAGTATGAGTTAACGAAACAGTCAAAAATTTTCCATGTGCTTTTCCAGCACATTTTTGCCTACCACAAGTCCTTCCAGTTGACAGGGATGTTTGCAGTGAGTGAGGGCAATTTCTCAGACTGTGGTTAGTGAAGGAGATGGATCACAAGATTCTCTCTGGCTTGAGCTGCAGCTCTGGCTGTGGGGAGGTTGAGGATTTGAAGTTGCTGATTAATAAGATTTTCAGCAGGAGATGCATTTCCAGCACAGATTTTTTTTAAAAGCCCCAACATTTATTTAATAATTCCTTTACCGTGTGATAATGTATGCAATTAACGTACTTCAAATGCACTTTCATGCTTTAAGGAAGAGGTGTCAAATAATGCTGTAGAGAGGTGCTTTTCCATCTGTTTGTGCTGTGTTTGTTTTTATGTTACTTTTTGTGGGGCTTTTTTTTTTCCTGTAATCCAAGCTATTTCTGAACTGATTTTTTCAGAACTGTGGGATCTGTTGCTACATACTTAATGTCTTTGGAGATCATTTGTCTGAATCCTTCTGCTTTAGTCAAAAACTGAAAAGAAAGTCTCACCAATAACAAAGTAAGTAGTGACCTTAAGTGCAGAGATAACCTCTGCAGGTGGAGTGACTCAGGGTGTAGCACACTCCACAGAGGTCCTGGGGAAGAGAGGTTCTGAGCAAAGCTGGTGATGCTTTCACAAGGAGCATGTAGTAAGTGTTTTGTTATACTGTGAGCATCCCATAACAATTTCTGTTCCTCAGAAAACTTTCCACACTGTCATCTAACAAATGCCCAGGAGGAAACTGTTACATAATACTGATTGTCTGTGATAGGGACTGCAGGATCTGAGCACTGTGGAAACCTGCACAGGATCTGAGGCAGGGGGTTATTTCTTCTGTCTTTCTCCTATGCTGATGCTATGTCTGGGTTTGATATGCTCACAAAAATCTCTGGTGATAGAGTCTTCCTTACATTTTGCTCTTGTACCATGTTTACTGCTATGTAATTTTTTGTCAGATGTTTCCTGTGTCTTCTATTCTGAAAGTTGTCCATTTGTTTTTCTTTGTCCAGCACAATGCAGATTTGGAGAAAAGATTGTTCTCTTTTGCTTTGCAGCATCCTTTTACATACCTGGGATCTTTGTTATATTTCTCTCAGCCTTCTCTTTAGGCTAACCAATGGCATTTCATTCATTTTTTGTCATATGATATGCTTTACAAATCTCTGATAATTTCTATTGCTCTTCCTGTTCACTTCCTCCTGAATCACAGTGCCCATGACTTTCTGCATCTTCAGGCTACAGTTCTGTTTTTATAATCAAGCATGGTGATGTCTTTTTCAAGACAGAGAAGACATTGTTGATTCAAGTTCAGCAGTTGCTTTGCACCCATCCTAAGATCACTCCAGCACAGTGACTGTGTAACTAATGGTTTCCCATTTTGTATTTGCTAATGATCATTCCTGACTGGGTACAGCAACTTGCATTTGCCTTTAAAGAGGAGCTTTTTTTTCAAAGTGCATCTTCAATTTGTCAGAAAGCTCTGAACTTTGTCCTCTGCTGCTGTGTTACTGAGGAAGTGTGTCCTCTTTAAGCTTTCTGCAAATCAATTAACATGGTTTGTCAGTGTACTTTTTGTATTTGTGAGACACTTTCCTGCTGGGAGAGGAGCTGACTACTTCTGTCCTGCCCAGATGTAAGGTTTTTGATAGTGCTAAGGTCCTTTGGAAATCTGGAGTGTCCCACAAGGTAACTATTCACAAAGTGCAATCTATGCTGTCTATCATTACTAGTCACCACACTATTTAATAACCAAAATGTCTTGCAATAGCCAGTTACTTCACAGTCAAAAGATGAAAGTAAGCATCCTCCAGACAGCCAGAGACAATGAATGTCATCCTGAGGCAGGCACATAAATCAGATCAACTTAATCATCTCTGAAAGTGCTCATCCCTCTGAACTGTCTTAAAACGGAGCATTGGGTGACTGTCTCAGACATAGGGGTGGCACAGATGAATCCTAGTTCATCTTTTTGGTGGTTTTACTCAGCAGAGTGAAAAAGGCTCATGAAGAACTTAATTTTCCAGTGACCTGTGAAGAGGGCTCTGTTTCTGATTGTGTTACTAAAGTTGATATAATAAACTACCAGCTATGGGAAGTTAGTGCCTTCTTTCAAATCTATCACTATAGACTTGAAATGAGTACATCTGCTAGTTCTCTTTATGCTGAAAAAAAGTTATCTCTTTGGTGGTACAACCACTGCATTCTTTCTGTGGACTTCAGAGGAAACTCAGCCAGTAAGGTTTTTCAGCAGAGGAAAGGCACATATTCAGACAAGGAGAGGAGATTTCTTCATGAGCACCATGAAACTTGGTTCTGTGTTGCTTATTTGGTAAAACCAAGTTGCATTAGTGTAGCTCACTGTTCTTGAAGATATTATTGTTCTGTGCATTTCCATGGTGTGCATTCTGGACTTAGGAATGGAAATTAGTAACACTCTACTCCATGAACATTCTGATTTCAATGCAATGGCTCAGGACCTGTGATACTATATATAGAATAATGTAATAATGAAGTAGTATCATAATGACAGAATATATTTTATATATTTGTGTGTGTTTGTGTATGTATCTCCCTCAGAGTCTCTCATATATTGAGATTTTCTTAGCATCTGAAGCACTGTATTGGATTAATCCTATTGGGAAATGCTCAGGCACAGCCTTACTGACATTATACATCTTTCCTTGCTGCTACATTCACTCTTCACTGACCATAGCAGCAGTAAGCCTTCCACTCAACATGATTCACTAGAGAGTCTTGTTTTCCTTTTGTGATTGATTCCTCAGGAGTCTAGAAGCTGCAAGGAGAGATACTTTGAAACCTGGGGTTTTTTTTATTAGGTGGTTGTGCCTACCCTATTCACAGCAGCCAATATCAGCAGATTTCCAGACCTGTCTATATTGTTTCCAGTTCTCTTGCTACTGGGAGATGTGAGACCCTGTGAAACAACAGAAATTAAAGTGTTTCTTTGTAATAGTCATAAAGCTATATAAAAATGAAATTACTTTTAAAGGAGATAACTGACTAATTTGAGGACAGAAAAACTCTCCATACGCTAAGCTAAAATTGTTGCCAAGCACTACTAATGTTACTATGTTTTTATGTTTTGCTTTGTAGAGAACTTAAAGACTGAGACACAAGGTGCTCTATAATTATTAAGTATTGCCATTGATTTCTACAGGGATGCATCAGTTAGCAAAACTTCATCCATCACAACTGTAAGGTATTTCATGTTTTTGTATGTGAAGTGTAAAGGCTTGAATGTTTGTTATCCAGTTCTTGCACAATGGCTGCAAAATTCCCTTTGACCTTGAAAAACCCTGAGTTTGGGGTTTTGAACCAAAGTTGTCAGTAAAATGTTGGGGGATATGCGGGTGGGATAGCAGTTCATGTGAAAATCTGCACTGTTCAGAGGATGATGATAAGATAATTTCATTAAAAAAAAAAAAAGTCACTGATATCTGACATCTTCATTGTCATGTTAAGCAATGAGGGAGAACATCAGCCCATACAGGTGATTAACCTTCCTTGCTCCCCAAGGGCTAGCTGCTTACAAGCAAGGTTAAAGGCAAATGATAGCACAGCCTGACAAAGCTGACCCTGTCACCACTTGAACTCTGTCTGTATGTTAGATAAATGTATGATTGGGAATGCAATGTTTTCATTCTCCACTGAAGCATGCACGCTGTCCACATTTGATCGTGGACAACTGGCTCCAGGTGGCCCTGCTTGAGTGAGGAGGTGGTTGGACTGCATGACCTCCAGAGGTTCCTTCCAACCTCAGCTCTTCTGTGATTGTATTTGAAACCATACAAGCTTCTTACCAATTTTTTCCTGAACTGAGGGGATTTTGATTTAAAGCCTAATAACTGTTTCTTCTAGCGTCAGCCTGGTATTATACAATACTTTGTGTTTGCATGCTGACAATGTGCACAGTGGGTAAGTATCATGTTGCTTATGACACCGTGACTTTTACTAAATGTGTGATGAATTCAGTGCAATATGAAATACTGCAAACCACATAGTGCTTATCAGCTTAACAAGCTAAAACATATTTGATGATGTTATTTTTGCTTTTTATCTGTGCTTGTTCATTTGCAAAATGCAATCATTTGCAATTGGCCTGCCTATTGTTAGCTAAAGTTGGTTCTACTTGAGTATTGAACTCAAATAATTTGAGAGTGTTATTCAACATGATGCCTGGTCCGTTAGTTCCATTTTAATGTGTTAGACATCTTCATGGAGAACTTTGTCTTAGTGGCCATTACAGTGGAAGACGAGTTTCCAAGCAAGCTGCAGTGCTGCAAGCTACGTTTTCTGAGAAAAGAGAGAAAAACAATTTAGGAAAATATATAGCTTGTCAATCTGTGCTTTTTCTAGTCTGTGATGTGAAGGGTCTTTCAAAGAGTGAACACATCACATATCAGTTGGTATAAACAGGTCATGCTACATGCCATGAATTTTAGATTGTGTGTAATTTTCATTTATTTTTTCTGTATTTTGAGTGCATCCCTGAAGTTTAAGCACGAAAAAACATCTAGTTGAAAAAGCCAAGTGGATTTATTACCCAGTAGGTATTTGGTGACAGCTCTTGCCACAGGGATTATAGCTCTTCTCATGTCAATTTCTCCTTGAGCACAAGCTACACAACCTGGGAATTTAAAATGCCAGCTAATGAGGGATTAGAGACATGTAATTTTTAGAACCCTTGTACTGTCAAGAGAAAAAATAATAGTAGGTTTTCTCTGTCATTCACACCAACCTGATCTAAATTAGCTGGAGAGACTGCAGTGAAGGACACTTCAGTTTAAAACTCTTCTTTTCATGTAATTTCTGTGGCATTTCCTGGTCAACCTCTTTGCCTCCCATGAGGAATGACAAAGGAAATTCATTCAAGTTCTAGAGGTGGCTGAGAGGATACTTGATTGCTTTTCAGACTGCAGTCTAAGATGCAGCACCAGGCATGGTCTGTATATGCACCACCGTGCTTGTTAAATTTGGGCTTTACACTGTCTATGCAGAGCTCCTTAGTGGTAAGGATTGCAGATTTCGGTGTTCATGGTTCCAGCTGATCCTAAAAAGGTCTTAGAGATGTACCGTGCCAAACAGTAGAGGAGACAGCAAAAAGAGACAGCTCTTGCTGAAGCTGCACAGAGTACAGCCAGTTTTACCCACACAGCTGCAAAATCAACTCTTCGTATTTCCAGGATGTGGGAAAGAGATGCACTAACTGTCCTTCTGCTTTTGAAAACAGAGCCTAAGGCCTATGTTGTTTCTTGTGTGTTTTCCCAGTGCTCTCTTTAGAGGACTACTGTTAAAAGTTATAAAGAGGTTTAGATATACTCAGAGTTAAAATGGATAAAAGCATGAAGATGTTATTTGAAAAGAACTCATATTCCACACTGGTAAGGAAGAGTGTTTTTAGCAAAGGAACCAAAAAAAGAAAGGTCTAGTAGCAGTGGCAGAGGGCAAACTACTTTGACCTTGAAATCATGTATCATCCTTAATACCGTGATTCAAGCAAATAGCATAAATAACTCCATGCCCTTTGGACACAGACTGCTGTGCACAGCGGGTACTTTCCAGCAATGTGGATATTCTGTCCAATCTCCCCAGAGATTCAGAGATTTTGGGCCGAGCTCAAACCCTCTTATAAACATAGTTGAGACTCCTTTGGTATTCAGGTATTTTAGCTGATATTTGTACTAATTTGTCTTTTTTAAACTCTGTTCAGCTGGACTGCTGCCTACATCTGGAGTGATGAAAGGAGTTACACAGGAGTGCTCCGAACAGACAGATAAGCAGGCTCAGTCACCAAAAGCAGAACCCCTTTGACAGCTTCAGCATTTTTCAGTGCTGATTACTGGCAGTGACAATCACTTCTAATGTACTCCCTGCCTGTAGGTATTGATGTGTTTGTTCTGATTCTCAGTCTTTGTTTAGGGCTTATTGCCATGATCACTTTTTCTGTTGTAGGTTTGCACATCAGCAGTTTAATTGCAAAGAGAGTTCTCTCCTAAATGTCAGCTTGCTTTATTTTTGCTGTCCCTGTAGCCATTAACGCCTTTGTACTGATTCACAGGCATGACTTACGCAGTAGACTTTGCTATCAACCTTGACGTCAATATTATTTGTCCTTCTCATTTAAAATGGGAAAAAATAAAAAGAGCTCCTGTTTTTCCTGTGATACAAAAATGTTTGTGTCACATTTGTCTATGCACATTTACAGTCGTGTGTGAGGAAGATACATATTCATGAAAATGGGGGGCATTTATTTTGATGAATGTCAGTATGTTGCATCATGACACATCAGGTTTTATCACATTGTCACTAAGCAACTAGATGTGATCTGACAACATTATGAATCCTTTTTCATGTCTTTACTGCTTTCTTAGAAGTGCAAGTATTTTTTTGCACTAACTGTGAAATTCTACTTAATGCTTTTATTTTCACTGGTTCTCTGGTCGTTATTTAGAGTCTCTTCAGTTTGTCATCATTGTTCATTTTGTCATCATTGTTCTTATCTCAGATATCCCAGAAGGCAACACTCTCGGTTGCTCCAAATGTGAATTACAGCTAATTAAAAGTAAATGTACTATCTTTTTTATCATGTGTATTGGGTCTGCCTGAGATGAAGTCCGTTTCTCTATAGCACCCTCAGTGCTGTGCTTTGCATTGGTAGCTAAAAGAGTGCTGATAACACATCAGCGTTTCGACTACTGCTGAGCACAGCACTGGGACTGTAATGTTGCTTCCCCAATCGAGGGCAAGATTCTGGGAGGGGACACAGGAAGGCCAGCTGATCCAAACTGACCAAAGGGTTATTCCGTACCATATGACATCAGATCAAATACAAAGGCTAAGGAAGGGAGCAGGAAGAAGGGGCATTCATTGTTTCCAGTGGCTGCCTGCTAAGAAACCACAAAGCACATTGACACCCTGGTTCTTGGGATGTGGCCGGACATTGCTGCTAAGAGGAAATAGAGAATAAATTTGTTATGTTCCACATTGCTTTTGCAGGCTCAAGCTCTGCTTTTGCTTTAGTAAACTGCCTTATCCAACCCCCCAGGTTGTTTTCCATCTTATTCTATCCCCTCTGCCTGGCTGGGAAGGGGAGGGATAGAGCAACTGGGCAGGCACTTAGTGCTCAGCTGAGGTCAACTCATTACATCACGTTAGGTTTTGTGCCCTTCTAGCTCCCATCATTTACACTAAGCAGTGACAGTCACTCACTGTGTCAGTTCACTTATCAAATTGCAAAGGTATTTTTAGCTTAGGTCATGGTTTATTAGGTAGAACTAACTGTGTTTTCATATGATCCAGACTGAAAAGGAACTAGTGAACTAATAGATCCAGATAGCTAAACAAGTTATTCCTGTGAACCACTTGGTCTTTCTTTCAGGCAAGCCCTTCTCAAAAGTTAGAAGATACTTTTTCTGATATGAGCATTTTCCTCTTAATACAAACAACAGGCCACATACTTTTTGGAATGCATGGTTGACTCGGATGCCACTCAGCCTTTTGGATGTCCTGCTGCAGAAATGGCTTGTCACTCACAGGAGTGACTCCAACATATTATTGACAATAATTAAAAATGTCAATTATTTGGTAGGAAAGCTAATATAGCTCTAACATGCTCAGAAATTTCCAGTTGTCTGCCTCTACCTTCCTCTGTGCTATCCTGAACAGCAGGATGACAGAAGTGCTGTTGTTCTGTGATGGAGGGAGACCTGCATGGGGAAACTTGCCTCCCCTTTATAGCTTGTGGATTTTATGGAGCCCCCTTGGCTTTATGTCTTGTGTGACAAGGAAAAGTTGAGAAGCAAAAGCAAATATTTCATGTTTGGGATCCTCTTGGGTCACTTGGCCAGAACACACTTGTTCGTCTTAACTGAGGCTAAGAATAAGGTAAGTATTAATTCCAGGTGGCATGCTGATGAACCATGCATAGAATAGGGTTGTGGCTAAATATAGAATTGTTGCCTTCTATTAAAAAAAAAAAAAGAAAAGAAATATTCATAAAAGTTTTGAAGGGCAGGAGTAACCACTAACTAAGTTGGCACCCTCCTACCCTTTGCTTGCACAATTTCAGTGTGGTGCAGTCTTGGTTCCGTTCAGGCTTTCTGAGCATTTTTGAAGTATTAATGTCACCTAACTCAGTAACAAATCAGGCAGCTCCTGCCTGCTTAAAAAAAAAAAGAAAAATTCACTTCAAACCAGGGCAATTTCGTATTTCTTTCAAATGTGCAAGCATTGGCATTGCCCTCAAATGGTGCTCTCTATGTGGGTGATAGGCAGTATATTTGTATTAGTAGCTGCCAACATGATTTATATGCTGTGGTCTATGCTGCTTATCTTGCATACTTACGTGGGCTCCTCTGTGAAGCTGATCCAGGTAAAATGGGCCTTCTGTGCCTTCATCACATTTCCCCCACCTTCCTGCATCTGGATCCTCTGCTGCAAGCTGTGAAGGTGAGGGATGGTGGCAACTGCCTTGAGTGTAATTTGTGGCCAGGCAGTGGAGGAGGCAGCAAGGACCAGGCAGGGAGCACCGTCAACTTCGATAGATGGCAAAATTATCCTGCAGCCTCACTGACCCTGGTCTGAAAAGGTTAATAATTACAAGAGGTTTGATGTCATATCTTGCAGGGAGCAGTGTTGTGAATGCGTCAAATAGCACAGTGCTGCAGCACTTTCCACATAGTACCAGGGCAGCCACTGCTTCCAGACCCTCCCTCATCACTGCAACAACATTTCAGGAGAGATCTTTAGGATTTGGCTTGCTCAGTGAAGCACCAGCAAACAGCTTCTTATGGGGAGACACCTCTTTTTATGCATTCCCTCCCTGAAAAAAAAACACTACGAACACAGAATTGCTTGTTGTGTCTTGTGTCTTTTATAAGATCATGTTAACTGCACCATACCTCTCCGGGGAAAAAAAAAAAATCAAAAAAATGCATTAGGTATGTAAACCTTGCTATGCAAAGTGCTGTAAATCTGAGGATACCTGTCTCTCCCCATGGATCAGAGGGGAAATTTAGTGCAACAATGCTTGACTTGTCATACTCTCTTCTTTCTGCTTTACCCACCTTTTCTTTTTTTCAAACAAAGAAAAGTGAAATCCTGACTCATTTTGAAGCTCATGTTTTAAAATGTCGTCTTAGACAGGCTCTGTTGAGCTCCATTTACCAAATGTTGATGAGTATGTTGCATACTCATCTTTTCTCAATTTAGCCCACTGATTTAAAGAGTCTACAAGGAAGTATAAACTCTTGTAATTTATATGGTGTAAACTGATGCAATTTATATGTGGTAGGAAGCTCTAAATTGTTCCATCATGGATCCGTTTCTGCATCCATCTCTAGAGTTCAGAATATACATCTCAGGGAAGGAGGGTGGGGAACCCCAGACTTTGCTCTTTTACACCTGTGATAGCTCAGAAAGGATTGTATTGGACTGAATGGGATTGGATGAGATTGAGAGTGTTATATACATCTTAAAATAGTAGTTTGTTCTATAAAAGGAACAGAAATGCAGAAGCAGCTGTGTTGGCTGCAATCCAGTTCAGTAGATGAGTGACTGATGGACGTTGCTGCCAGGTCATGATATACTAATACTGCGCTTGGGAAGTGAGTAGAAAATTCTGGGTACAGTTCTGGTTCCCAAGGCTTACTGTCTACATTGATAACATTAAATCAGAATCAGGCCACAGGCTATACCCCATTCTGTAATCTTCCATTCTGATGGTCACAGTCCTTAACACTACATTGGCCAGGGCTGACTTGCACTCTCTTAGTAAGGTCTAGATTTAGCATGGATAGGGGATGGCCTGTGGGGGACCCACACTGGAGCAGCCTATACCAGAAGGACTGCCCCCTATGGAAAAGTGACCCATGTGGCAGGAGTACCTGAAGAGCTGTTGTCCATGGGATGGACTCACATTGAAGCAGCTTTGTGAAGAACTGTCTTCCGTGGGGGGATACCCCATGGGAGCCAGCAGAAGAACTCCTCTCTCTGAGCAGCAGCAGAAACATCTGACCACAACCCCCACTCCCTGGGCCACTGTGGGGGAAGGAGGGAGATCTTAGAAAGAGGAAGGGGTGGGGGGAAAAAGGTGTCTGTAAGATCTATTGAACATCTCACTCTTAAGCTCTGATCCTGATAATAGTAAATTCTTAATATCCCCAGTTGGAGCCTGTTTTGCCTGTGAAATGATCAGTGAGGAGTTTCTTATGGTCCTTATACCAAAGTTGTGAAACCCTCTGGTTTTTTTCTCTCCTCTGTCTGTTTGCAGGAAGGGGAGTGAGAGAGCTGGCTCTGGTGAGTCCTTGGCACTCAGCCAGGGTCAAACCACTGCACCAGGATAATTAACATTGGTTGGAAAGTCCTTTGCATTTTCTGGGTCTTCCACATTGAAAATGGCTGTCACCATCCATCTTCCAAGAGGAAACAACACTTTGATGAACTGATCAGGCCAGATGAAACAACGGCTGTCATGAAAGGCAAGCAATCTTCCAAGCTCCTTCTTGGACATGATGGGAGAAGACGTTTCTAGAAGACTCTCTGCCATAGGTTTACACAAGGGGCTTTATTTCTTTTTGGACTACCATGCAAATTTTAATAAAATGTTCCTCCTACAAACAGCTTTCTGGCCAGGGGCATAAGTTTCTAGCATATATTGAAAAGAATCAGTCAATGGAGTTTTGTTACTTCTCCTGGGGTTTTGTACTGAAGAACATTGAAAAACATTCAAGAAGCAACAGCAGAAAAAAAGAGATGGTCTATTTGGTTCAGCAGCAGAAAGAATTGCATGAATCCCTTTGTGTGTGCTTAAAGATAGACTGGAGCCTCTGTCTAAATTCATCCTGGAGCAAAGATTTTCCTCTGTCTGATCAACTTCAAACCTGGAGAAGACAGAAATTGGGCAGATCAGCAAAGGACCATTACTTGATGAATAAGACAATAGTGCTTGCACTGTTTGAATTGTTTTAGCTGTCACCTGTTCATGAACTAGATGTGTTAGTCAGTCACAAACAGCTGTGTACTGCCTATGGGCACTTCTTGTCCAGGTGTGAAAGCATATCCCTCTGGGATTGGTAATTTGCAAAAGGTTTTCTGTGAAATATATCACTGTGAATTACACATAGGGATTTTGATAATAGTATCTATTTTAATCCAACTTTCTTGTTGTGAGTTCGAAACCCTTTTACACCTTCAGTGTCACAGCTTTTTCTTGTGGTTGTTATTCTTTATCCTGGAAAAACAAGCCAATCAAAAGAGTCAGGCTGAAGTCCCAAAGCTTTCTGTCCTGTGCTCAAACCTTTGTGGAAGCTAAATTGCCTCTCAGATGTACCACCTTATTGCTACAATTGCTAGGAAATACATTTTCATTTAATTTCTAAGAAGACCTAATAGTTAATGGAGATTAATTGGATAAGACAGAAGCAATTAATTGAAACATCCAAGAATTCAGAGGTTTGTTAGAGCAAGGATTTTGGTTGTAGCTGATAACATTTTGTAAAGTTGCAATTAGGATAAGACAAAATTAATCAAATTCAAAAATATATTCTTCTTGGAACAGCAGATAATTTTTTTAATCCACACACAACTGTAAAAAGACTTTTTGATATAACCACTCAGGAGGAATGACTTCCTGTCTCTTGGGTGTGTAGACAACAGGCTACAGCCACATGCGCTCTGATCTTTAGTGGTAATTGCTGTTTGTGTCAAACCCAGAGCTGTTTTTGCTGCAGGGTCAAGCTTCCTAGGCTGTGCCCGGCAAGCTGCCAAGGGTGGAAAGGTCTCATAGGCTGGGAAGGCTCTGTCTCCACACCTTGCCTTTATTAGGGATTGTGGTGGGTGAATAGTGCTGAGAAATGTACATGCTCCATATCCTTCCCTATCCACCAAACCTGCTTATGAGGAAAGCTGGTCTTTTGGTTTGGGAGGGAGAAGCACTGCCTATAATGTCCATAATCCATAATGCCTCTTCTTCTAGAAGTGTTCCAAAGGAGAGGCTCTACCACAGCAGCACTGCAGTGCTACTTGTGTCTCTTAATTTCTCGAAGCAGCTTTGTGAGCAAGATGGGTCCTGCCAGTGTGGCCCTCCATGAGGTATATAGGAAGGCCAATTAATCTGACTGATGAGCTTGGTTGAGAGACTGAGGTTAGGAAAATCTGTTGCTGGATACTGTATTTTCATGGCACTGATTTCTCAGGGTGAGGAGAAAGGCATAAACCACTGTCTCTTTTTCCACTGTTGGTCTCGTGAGTGTCTGAGTGAAATGAAACTGCATCGGTAATAAGCAACATGAATTTCTTTAAATCTGTGTCTTTGCTTTGTGGAGTTAATGGGTACATATCGTGTTGAAACCCTATTGTTTCAGTGGCAGGAAGAAAGATGAAATCAGTCTCACTGACGGAAGCTTAGCTTGGGATAGCTGGTACATTTATTGCTCCCAGGTGTCTATGCACTCCCAGTTCATGGACATCTGACTGCTCAGAAATCAGGTCCAGAGCTTCTCAATTTGGTATTTTAAGATAAATCGTCATTGATTTTGGATGTCTTAGTCCATAAATTTGAATACTGAGAATCTGTTTTGGAAAAATTCAGACATCCATGTAAGTGCAGCCAATAATTCGACAGTCTTTCCAAGTTGAGCTTTACTTGCTTGGAACTCAGAGTGCATCCCATAGACTGCTGTAATAGAACACAGATACATAAAGGAAAGAAATGTGAATCAGGGTAAAGTACAGAAATTTTAAAGAAGTTGTTGTGGTTTTAAGTAGCCAGAGTTTTTTATTAGCTGGGGGGTGCTGGGAGAGAGGCTTCTTTAAGAAGCTGCTGGAGTTTTTCTCTGCTCTAAACTAGCTCAAGGTCAACT
This sequence comes from Calyptomena viridis, assembly GCA_013390005.1. Classification (NCBI taxonomy): domain Eukaryota; kingdom Metazoa; phylum Chordata; class Aves; order Passeriformes; family Eurylaimidae; genus Calyptomena; species Calyptomena viridis. The sequence goes on along the minus strand of WEIV01011673.1, from coordinate 37,470 downwards.
GCAACGCCTCTGTGATAACATATTTAAGAAGGAGAAGAAAAAAAAAAAGCTGGGCAGAACATCATGGCGGCTTAAGAGAAAGGAGGGTGGAAGTTTGATTAACACCAAGGTCAGAGAGAGGAGAAAGAGAAGATGCCTTAAACACTGAAATAGGGCCCCAGCAATCTGTGAGGAATCATAGGAGCAAAGATTCATCTGTGAACCCGTGGAAAGACTGGAAGATTTATTCCACGCTGGAACAGAGAAATGCTAGAAAAGAGAGGCTGTGATCCTGTGTTTGGAGCAGAGGGGCCTGATGGAGTCCTGTAGGCCGTGAGAAGAAGAGATGCTGGAGCAGCAGAGCAGCATTTCCTGGGAGGACTGGTGGCCCGTGAGAACCTACACTGAAGCAGCTGAGCAGCACCTGAATGACTGAACCTGTGGTAAAGTGACTTACGTGACAACAATACCTGGAAAGCTGTTGTCAGTATAATAAAGGACCCCACGAGAAAAGCTGGGGTGGGACTCTCGCTCTCTTCTGAGCAGCAGCAAAGACCATGTCTGACTGTAACCCCACCACCACCACTACCTGCCTTCCTGAGCTGCTGGGGGAAGGTGAGGGATCTTAAAAGGAAGGGGTGGGGGGAGAAAGGTGTCTGTAACAACTATCAAACTTCTCACTCTTAAGCTCTGATTTTAGTAGTAGTAGTAGTAAATACTTAACATTCTAAGTTAGAGCCTGTTTTGCTTGTGTGAAGTAGTTAATAAACAGTTGCTTGTAATCCTTATCACAAAAGTCGAGGGTTTTTTTTTCCCTTCTCTGAGAAATTTTAGATCTATGTGTGGGCTCTCAGCTTTTAGCCAGAGTCAAACCATAACAGAAGTCCATGACAAGGAATGCTGGTGAAGTGTTACTGCAATAACTACGTATCTCTTGAGGGCTGAATTTAAATCTTGTTTCGGTTTCATCACAGGCCCTATTTGTCTGTGCCACAAAATAGCTGACAAAAACTGCCTAGTAAAGATCCAGAGTTGGAGCAATAGCAGATTTGTAAGCTAAAATTCCTGAGTACTGGAAAACCTCCATGGATACCCTTTTTGATGCACACTTGGCACTTGCTACTATTGGTACAGCAAATGACCCATCACTGTGCCTCCATCACTCAAGGAATATAAATGGGGACTACCGTTAAAATCACATTATATGTGAACCAGTGGAAAATGTGATATCTCAGAGAACAGGAGAAGGCAGTTTAGTCATGCAAAAATAGCTCATGTTTCAAGACAACTGTCAGGGTCTGACAGTAATTGATTCCCCCAATACTGGACACAGGAGCCTTCCATTGATGACTTTGAACAGTTTGACAAAAGAAGCAAGGTAGATTCTTCTCCCAGCTGTGTGGCTCTGTTGCTAGGAATGGTTTCGCTCTCTGTCACCTTTGAACACTCATTTTTCACCTTATTTTGTTAATATTTACTTCTTTTAGGAAAGGATACAAATTTGGTATGACAAAGGGAAGGGTAAAGTAGTTGAGGAAGTTTCTTCAGCAACTTGCATCTCCCACACATGGTCAGAAACTACTTGCTGTGCTGTATCAAGAACTGTGAATTCCCATCGCTGCACTGCAGAAGCAGAAATTGGGAGTTCGTAGTTCTTCTCTCCCTTGGCCTCAATTTCAGATGGAACTGGTCTGTTCTTAGGTCACGTGGAGCTAACTGATGTGTATGGAGGTGCTGTTTACTGTGTTAGGCTATTTATTCCTACGTGATAGTTGGAAAAAAGCCCATTGTGTGGCAAGAACTTTTGACTTTCCAGATTTTTTTTAGCATATATTCAATTTTTTCTTGAAAGTGCATGTATGATTTTATAAGTATCTACATGAATCTGCAAAACTCCAAAGTATACTTTCATTTGTAATCTAAAAGTAAATACTTGCTGTAAAATGTGATATTTTTGTATTTCTTCAGAAATAAAAGTCATTATATATTTTCTGTTAAAAGAACAGGTAAAAAGTAATACAAAGCCCCAAGATTTCAGCATGGTCCTTTCTCTATAAGCAACGCAATATTTGTAGTCAAAATATGTCCTATACAGCAAGCATTCGCACATCTCTCTTAAAGAAAGGGACATAGTGTTATGTTGGGTTTTGGAACAGTGTGGGAAGGGCAGATCCTCACTGATTTTCTGTGCCTACATTTATATTCAGCTTATTTACTGATAAGTCCCTTAAGATTTGGTTGAGGTTAGAGAACACTTCAAATGTCTAACTGCCATCCCAGAATTTAGCCCCAAGTGTGACTGGAAGTCTTGGTGAAGTGATATGCTCTGGAGGATTTCTTGCCCATCTCCTTGCAGATGAAGTTTGGCAGCATACACCAAGAACAGCCTTGACATTTATTTCATTTTATTTTATTTATTTTATTTTCATTTATTATTGATTTCAGCCTTAGCTTTAAACCAGAACTGAAATACTGTGAAAATATAAAACGTTAGTAAGGCTTTTTTTCCTCTCTGCTGTGTGAAAAGTCTGTCTCCCAGTTTGAACATGCACAGCCTAGTACTCTCCTCTGTGGTCTAAAGTGGGTCTGGGGGGGTTGGGAAACTCCTGTGCTCTTTGTGAAGTCCTCTAAACACCTCAAGCTACATCATGGTAAAGTGCGTGGTGAAACTAAAACTGCTCTCCATAGGTCCACATAGAAAATGTAAACTTCCAAAATTGCTGGGAAAGGGTGGGCTCATGGCAATGGCGGCACACTCCAGTATGGCTGTGTTGAGTTTTCTCCTCTTTTAGTAGGGACTTCACTGCCTGTGTAATTAACCATTCGTAACAAATTTAGTCTTCCAGTACCTAAAGAGGATCTACAGGAAAGCTGAAGAAGGACTTTCAGAGGGATTTTCACAGGGAGTAGTTTATTTCAAAGGGGGAATGGGTTTAAACTGAAACATGGCAGGTTTACATTAGATATCAGGAAGAAATTCCTTACTTAGAGCATGAGGAGAATGACAAAGAAGTCATGGAAGACCCATCCCTGGAAATGTCCAAGGCAGGTTGGACAGGGCTTTGAGCAACCTAGTCTAGTGGGAGGTGTCCCTGCCCGTAGTGGCGAGGTTGGAATTAGGATCTTTAAGGTCTTCTAACACAAGCTGTTCTATAGATTTCATAGGCTTTAGTAACCCACATGCAAAATAGGACAAAATAGTATTGCATTTCTCCTGGCCTTTATCTGTTTTACTGACTTAAATTGAAAGCCTTCAGAGCTGGGACCATCTTTGCAATTTCTGTGTACATAGACTCTCATAAAGGGCTTACAATCTCATCTGGGTTGCAGTGACATTGCTGTGCTGCAAATATTTACTCATTATTGACAATAATTATTTCTTCATTGACATGCACTGAAACATAGCAAAGACTATTTCGGGAAACAAAAGCTTGCTATCAGTTGGCTGATTGTACTGGTCTGCATAACAGTGCAAAGTTGAATTATTTTGCTTTACATGATTATTCTTGTAACTAAGGAAACTTCAGAGCAGCTGCTGACTTATTGTTAGTTTGTTTGCTAGTTCAATTTTCTAGAAGAAACAAAGAAAATAAGTTTGGGGAAACTAGAAGATAAAACTAGGCACATTAATTATTTTTCTCTCTTTATAACTGAGATACCCTGCGTGCCTCAGCAAATTATTGTTGAAGCATCTCATGTATTAACATAAAAAGCTTTAATTGAAAATATATCTCCTGAGAATTTCAGTTCTTTAGCTGTGGATTCAGACCTCCAAGATTTTCATATATATTGCTGAGGGTTAGTGCACTGGGACATACAATCTTTGGCAGTGGATGATGCAAGTAATTAATGCTTATAAAAAGGACTCAGTTGTCAGATTTCCCTCCCCACTGAGCTTGGTAAAGCAGCAAAGCAGACATGTTCTTGCCCCAAAGAGCATTCTTTTTATTAGCATGAAATATGGGGTGAGACATAGATGCCAAAGCTGAGCAGAGTAACGAGGATAATTTTTTTAAGATAATCTTCACAGTGTCTTAATTTTCAAATATTTTCCAGTTTTTCTTTATTCTTAATTCCTGGGCTTTTTTAAAGAAGTGAGGCTTATAAAATTGTACCAGCTTTCTCTCAGTATGTCTGCCTACATTATCTCAAAGACTCCATGTTTCTGAAAGTTTCAGAACCAAGAAAGTCTAAGAGCAAAAGCCTAATTTTGGTCCCCTGTAAAGAGAAAGGCAGGAATAAGAGAGACAAATTCAGCATGTAGCTGTTGGGAAATTTCTATAAAATTATGTCTTGGAAAAGTTATGCATATTTGGGCTGGGTTTTTTAAAAGGGATCAACAATACATCCAGGCATGGAAATAACTCTTCTTTTTTCATAATTAAAAACTCACTGGTCAATTTTTTGTCTTATTTTATGTAAGTATTTTATTTAAGTTTATTTTAAGTTCAGATCCAGTATGAAGCAAAATTTTAAGGGCTGAGCTCCGTAACTTTCAACAGGACTCCCAACAGGAGCTGCTGAGTTCCAACACTGTTGAAAACCCAACTGTTTCAGGTGCCCAGATAGACACTGAATGCTCTGAAAATCATTAAGATGACCGGATGTCCTCATTCATCTGGAATGTAGGTCCTCATCCTGGCAGCCCAAAGACGTTTTTCAAGGGCTGTTTTAAAGCAGATTTCTCCCGTTTCATCCCTCCATTCCTCAGGAGAAGAGCAAACTATAGACATCGGCTCTCTGATGGACATAACTGAAATTGTCTTCACCATGAAATCTGGACCAGGAAATATTTTCACAATGGGATTTTGATCTCACACAGAGATTGGACCGTTCAGGTATAAGTAAGACTAAAGCCATGCCCTAGATATCCCACTGATGTTTTTCTCTGTAATTCATGTACTGTAGAGGAATATTTTATGATACCTGAAAAGGTAACAGGAAGAGCAGCTGTCAGCCATCAAATGATATTTTTTCTAATGAAGTTCCTCAGGAATCAGTAGTAGCAGTGCATCTTAGCCAAAAATTTTGTCAGCATCCTGGAAGTAAACTACAAATAAAACTTAGATGATTTGTAAAGAAAGCCACTTTTAAAAATGTGAGGTACTTGGTGAGTGCAGGAAATAATCACAGTAAAAACCTGGTTTCTTCTGGGGAATTCAAGGCTTTGTAGCTAGAAATAGGAGCCATAAAAACATTGTGGAAATCATAAGGAACAACATTGCCAAGAAGAAGACTAAAGCAGTTAAACAGTGGACAGGAATGGAAGAATTAGGTGATTTTTGTTTTGCATGTAGCATTACTGAAATTGATATGGGAAAGCTGCATCCTCTTGAAAGAAGAACAAGTAAAGGAAAAAGGGCTCCACTTAGGACTTCAGCAAAGGAGATTTTGGCTGGGTTGAAGGAAATGTTTTACAGTGGTGGTAAAAATCTTGGAGGAAGTCCTATTTTTTTTTTTTTTTTCGCATTGGATACCAGTCAGTATTCTGTGAAATGGTAGGATTTAGGCATGATAGACATCTTCAGTAAAGT
>WEIV01011673.1:0-12896 GCA_013390005.1 Calyptomena viridis | reverse complement strand
TAGCAGTGGCAGCCAATTTATTCATTAATACTTCTGAGTCAATACTATTTAAAATTCCCAACCTTGTTCCCACAACACCAGTTATGTCTCTTTGTATGCGTTTTTTAGAAGGACTCCATTTTCGCAACCAGGTAGTCCACCCTTCAAAGGAAGTTTGCAGAAAAGGTGTGCTTTTGATTTTCTAACCAAAAATAGTTCCTGTTGGAAAACTATATTCTATAAAATATTATTTGAATGACATGCTCACTAAGATAAAATCACCTTAATAATAACTTGGGTTTTAATATATATTTACCATCAAGAAAGGCTAATCTTCAAAAATTTTCTCAGTTGTTTAAAGAACATCGTGGCTCATACATCTGAACTTGTTTTTATAGTAATTTTCTGAGCTTGAATATTTAATGGCATCTTTTCCATAGCATCATTAGGGTCTCGAGCTCTAGAGACAAATCTCTGTTGGAAGGTACTGATAACCACCAAAACAGCTCATATTATTGCAGTGCCTTTAATCCCTTTCCAAAGCTTCACANTATACTTTAACTGCTATAATTTTTTTTTTCCTTTTCTTAACATATGTGAATCATAGCTTTTATTTACATTCCTGATCCCACTAGCAAACATTTCATGGAATTACCAATGCACAGTTCCCCAGCTGGCCTGAGAATAACTTTTCTTACACCTTCCTTCCCTTGCAGTTCCAGATACTATGAATCTCCTTGGCCCCACATCAACCACTCCTATCCCACCTGACAACAATCACCTGAGATTTTTACCTTTGGTGTTTCTGATGCTTAGAGCCAGGGATTTGGGAAATTCAGCTGCGGTGTGAAGGTCAGCATCACACAAAGCCTCTTGGAGGGGAGCAGAGAAGGGTAAAGGATTTCCCATTAGAGCAATAACCGTGGTAGGTCTGTGTGTGTAATGTTATCCCTTAGGAGGCAGTATGATCATAGAATCATAGAATTATTCAGTTTGGAAAAGTCCTTTAAGATCATCTAGTCCAACCATTGACCCAGCACTGCCGAGTCCACCACTAAACCACGTCCCAAAGTGCACATCTACATATTTTCTGAATACCTGCAGGGATGGTGACTCAACCACTTCTCTGGGCAACCTGTTTCCGTGCTTGGCAACCCTATTAGTGATGAAGTTTTTCCTAATAGCCAATCTAAACCTCTCCTGGTGCAACTTGAGGCAGTTTTGTTTGGTAATATGAAGCACAACAGTGGGTTAAAAGCTGGGAAGAAAAGTTTGTAAGACTTATATAGATGTTTACACACACTTTCAGAAATCTGCACATAATTTTGTACACGTGCAGATGTGTCCTTTGAAGCTGGAGCTGGTAAGGAAGTAGGCTAGATAACTTATGGAGGTATATTGGTGGTTATTGCTGCATGTGTAGATTTAAAAAAAATAAAATCTTTGTACCAACAGAAAGGGATAATTGCAATTTTAGCCATTTCCACGCTGCTGAAGAAAAGAGCATAAAAGAGACTGATTCTTGTGCCTAGGGCTAAGTAGCGCCATTTGGCTCAGGTCCTCAGTGGTTATGGCTGCTCCCCTTTGTAGCAAATTTTTCTTGCAGAGAGTTATGCAAAAGCAGAGACAGAACAGCAATTAAACAGAAAGGTGATTAGGAGATGAGTGTGCAAGCACACCACAGCTTTCTTTTATTTACCAGTACAGTTGGACTTGTGGGTTAGATTAGGACAGAGTAGCTCTGGCAGGACCATCCTTGTTTCATGCCCTATATGACTGCTGGATTACTTTACTCAAACAGTGGGCCTATGGGTGACCAAAGCATTTCCCATTTCCAAACAGGAACAGAAATTAACATCCTCTGTAAAAATAAGTTTGTCTTCTGCTTGCAGGTAGTGTGTCACCCCTGTCCTCCATATCCCGCTCCCCGGCCCCGTTTAAGTGCATCAGGGGAGGGGTCACTGGAAAAAGAGGGTGCATGTGAGAAAGGACAAAACTGGTAGGATTATTAATCACATAATTTTTATTGCTTATGCTTGAAAGAAGCAGGTTGCTCTGCTGAAGCAGAAGAGCTGGGTTTTGAGGGGGAAAGCTTTGCTGTAGATGTACAATGGACCAGCTTCTCCTTTGCCTTCTCCCTGTCAAGTGCTAGCTCCAGAGTTTGGTGCTAGGAATTTGCTCCACAGGCAAATACATGACTTCCCTGGATGCTGAGCTAGATCCAGTACTGACTACTGGTGTCAAGTAGCTGTCCTGTAGCAGGTGATAGGTGAGGAGGGAAAGCCTTTCATTTAAGGAATGACGATTTCACAGTAGCCATGTACTAAACATACCTGGACAGACTGTTACTGCAGATCAGCTGGAATTTGCTATCATGCAGAGACCTTCTCATGGATCCATGCCCTCCATTAAAAAAACTTAAAAATGTTTCTGTTGGTGAAGATAATTCCCATTTTGGTAGAGGCACAAGCTAAGCCACAATTAACACAGTTTTATACCTACACCCAATAGTAGAACTTTTACCAATATTAATATTCCATTGTCTGTTGAAGAGACTTTGCTAAAAGGCTTCACTCTTTTTGCATAGCTTTAGTATCATAAAATCACAGAATAGTTTGGATTGGAAGAGACATTAAAAATCATCTCCATTATATCATGGCATAGGTGAAGCTGACAACAGACATTCCTTCCAGTTTACATATGTTTCACAGTTAAGAGCCTCCCTCCTCTTCTCTGAGAAGTGGCAACATGTTTGTACACATTTAGCTGACATTTGCTATTTAGAGAGTTTACTCTGCAGCTCCATTTAGTACTGCTCTGGCTCATATGCAGGTCCAACACAACACTGGCCAAAGTAAGCCTGGACAGCGATTTAAGAACAAAAATGGAAATTCCTAATATACGTGATATATGTGAAAGCATACGCAAGATGCTGCTGAGAAGTGTGATGTCTTTATGGTAAGAGTGGGAGAAGTGATTGTCTGGAACTTAGGTGAAGAATGGGAACAGGGCAGGATGCAGCTGAGCAACGAAATGTGTGAAATAAGAACCTGATATTAGCACTGTAAAAGAGGAGTTAGAAATCAAAAAACATTGTGTTAGTCCCAGGGGGGCTACAGAGGGTTGTGCCAACACCTTGTTACAGGCAAACATGAAACACTTCACCAGTTAGGTCATGAGAGTATGTAAGGGGCATGGCTTGAAGACAGTAAACCAGGCAGAGCCTTTGCCACCAAGCCAAGCCTGTCAGCATTTTTAAGAGACAAAAGTGGTGTTGCAGTCTCTGGAGACCAGATCCACTGACCTCGAAGTCTTACATTGACTGCAGTGACAGCTGTGAGATGGGTCTGGAGGATGCCCTTAGCTTTGGGAAGTGTGCTTTCCCAGTGGCGTGAAATTTTTTTGGAGATACCTGCCACACTTTGAAAAATCACATTTTCCTGCTTTCATTTGTGATCCTTTGGAAACTGCTGCTGGCTTGCTGAAATAGTAATAACAAACATGCTAAGACAAGTCTCATCCACTGTGGGCATTGATACTCTGTCCTTAGAGCACATCCACTGTAAGGAAACATCCAGAAAAGCACTTGCAAATGGAAAAGAGACTCAGGCAGCAGTGAAAAATAGGAAAAAAAAAAAGTGGATTTATTTAGTAGATTGTCTTCCCCAAAATTTTCAGATTTTTAAGTTGGAAACTGATTTGAACAAAAGATAGAAATAATAAAGAGAAATGGACACAGATGCCTTCCTTTCAGTGAACATCTGTTTGTCAGCTGAAACCCAGGCCTAGAGGAATTGAAATGCTAAGTTAATTAAAAAAAAATGACAAAATTAACTTTTCTTTGTATCTATGACTAAGCTACAGAATTCAACCAGAAAAGTGCCATATCAGTCTTTGTGACCATAAATTGTCCAAAGGACACCTGACATGCTCTGACAGCATGCCCCAAAAAGTGTAGCTCACTCAAAAGCTACCCCTTGGTACCGAACAGAGAAATTGGTCTGGTAAATACTGTTTCTCCTCTGCTTCCCTTGCAAAGAGTCCTTTCCCTGTTTCAACCCAAAGGAGAAATTGCTTGATGTTGCCTAATTGTAGTACTAAATATCTAAGAGAATTAAAACTCACTTACTGCTGTCTCCTACGAAGCATGTTTCAAAATGGCAGGGGTCTGCTTTTCTCTATGTGTGTGGACTGCTTTGCTGTGTACATATGAAAGATTTTTTGCTCCAAAGAAATTTTTTCTGCAATTTAAAAACAAAAAATAGGTTTGGATGAAGAATATATGCACCATGCTAGTAAGGGGGTACATTCTTCCAGCAATGAATGCATTTGAAAATAGTTACAGGGGCTGCAAAGCATTTTTTTCAAGCTGAATTTTTGCATGGGTTATGTTTTGCGAATGTATGAAAGAGCACTGTAAATCAAAGATGTACACTTGGAAAATGCTCACTTTAGATGCTGTTCCAAACAGTAGATAACCTTACTAGAGGCCCAACAATTTTAGAGAATGAGCCTGCTTAATTTCTTTACATTTAGCTCAAATATACATATATTAAAGCTTAATTGATACTTCCTTCAGCCTTGGGACTTTCCTTGCAGCCAATGAGCAGACATACCAAACTCTTTTTTCTTTAGAGTCCCTCAGATACTAATATTTTCTGGAGTTACCTACTGGATGAGGAGAACTGAAATATTGATGTGCCAACACGTGTTGCTTAATCACTGTGGCATTTTTGTTACTCCTACCTTCAGCTACCCACATAATTGCTGTATAACTCGTCCTTCCTTATTAGATTGCTCATCCTTCTTTGATTTGCAGCAGATATGCACTTAAGGGGTAAGTCAGAGTGGCTGGTGGAAATCTAGTCACTGACCTTGAGAACATTCAAAATAGTCTGTCAACAATTTCACAGAAGTGAAGGCTGTGGTAGCAGATATGGCTTCCTGTTTTGCCCCTGATATTTTGCTCTAAAGAAGAGGTTTGTAAGTCCATCGCTTAAGGAGGGCAATAACCTAAACAGTCCATCTCCTTCTTAGGAAGAAGTATTAAGATACTGACACTGTTAAATATTATCCTTTCTCTACTTTCACTCTAAGGAAGAGATGGGCATCTTATTGTTCAAAAGACTAAACCTTGTGTGATTTCAGATGTGAGTAAAGCAAGGCCATATGTAAATGATTGTAGTAGATGTATGATGTTTAGGAATATTATTAATGATATTAAGATAAAAAATTCTCTCGGAGCACTAGTAGAGAGAGATCGTTTGAGATTCAGACACCTACATGCCTTCAACAAGAGCTGGATGATGCAGATGATGCAGAACTCCCAGAAGTCTGATCATAGCAGACTGTGTAAGTGGAGAAGTGAACAGCCATTATGGTCACGACTCCAATCCTTATACATAGCATTGGGTACCATTCTGAATGTATGAGGGCATTCTGTTTGGACTTCCAATAGCCATTACAGGAGGATGGAGATCTCCCACATTTGTTTGACCATAGAAAGGTGGATGGTGTTGTTTGACAAGCACTGTGTCATGCCATAGAGTCACCGTAGCATCTACCCAAGGCTGATCGATATAAGGCAAGTTCTATATGTGGCTTGTGTTGTTTTGGAATATTAAGTAGAAGACAAGTCTTCTTGTCAAAAGCCAAAAGACTTTTGTCTAGCCAAAAGTCATGTCAACCATATGTAGGCAGATTAAATGAGCCCTCTGTGCAAAATTGGGAACTTGCATGCAGATGTGCCAGACACCATGGGCTGGCTGGTGGAGGTGGAACCAGACATACATGTTTGGGAAGGTGAATCTCCTTGGTGCTTACTTAGGCTGAGATGAATCACTCTTTAAGCTTCATGTATTACATTGGTAAGATCTCCTTGAACTGTCAAGGGCTCATTCAGTTACGTAAACACAGACATCTTCTAAGATGCCCTGAGGCCCCCAGGACATAATTGTGGAATTACTAGTGCACTGGGTTTTCATGGTAAAGTTTTGATAGTGGATTTCTGTGATTTCTGTGAAAAGCTGCTGGAAGCTTACCCTATGTCCAACAGAGCCAATGCAGATGGCTCCAAGATGGATCTGCCACTGGCCGAGGCCACAGCCATCAGCAACAGTGGTAGTATCCATAGGATAATAGATTTAAGAAGGAGAAAAATTACTGTGGAGGAGCAAATGCAACTGGAGAGAGGAGTGAGAATACATGAGATGAACAGCCCTGTAGATACCAAGGTCAGTGGAGAAGAAGAGAGAGAAGGTACTCCAGGCATCAAAGATTCTCCTGCAGCCCATGGTGAAAGCGTGGTGAGGTAGTCTGTCCCCCTGCAGCCCATGAAAGTTCAAGGAGGAGCAGAGATCTACCTGCAGCCCATGGAGGAGCCCACACCAGAGCAGATTTCCTGGCAGGACCCCACAGGGGACCCACGCTGGAGCAGCCTGTTCCTGAAGAACTGCACCCCATGGAAGGAACCCATGCTGGAGCAGTTCATGAAGAATTACAGCCCATGGGAAGGACTCATGTTGGAGAAGTTCATGGGGGACTCTCTCTCACAGGAGGGACCCCACTCTGGATCAGGGAAAGAACGCAAGAAGTCTTCCCTGTGTGGATGAAGGACCAGCAGAGACTATGTGTGATGAACTGTTCGCAAGCTTCTCATTAGTTAGCTGCCTAGCTACAAACTTTAAATTTCCTAACTGCAATCCTACTTAAGATGGAAATTATCAGACTTTCAGATTTTGAAGTAGTGCACCAATTCTTCTGGATAGCAGCTGTGAAGAAATGCTTAATGCAAAATGCTATGGTTACTGGCCACGCATCTATGTTTTCATATCTCAGAGGTGAAATTCATTGCAATAATTGTCAAGGTATTTTTTTCTTTTATTAGAAGATCTACTTTTCAAGTCTGGACTGTTGCAGCATACTCTATCTTGGCCTAATCTGGTTCAACTCCTCAACCATATTTGAAGAGGTAGACTCTAAACTGTGCATAATTACTGTTTTGGTAATAAATGTCTTGACTTCCTAATGGTTTTGGTCAGTCTTGGAAACACAGGAGCTAGAGTAACTGGGAATGGCTCCCAAGTACATTTATGTTAGTATGAAGCAGCACTAAAAGACTAAATGGCTTCTCAGTTGACTATAAATCACATTTCAGTAGTACATACTTCACATAGGATCGAGACTAAGCTTTTGCTATTCAGTGAAAATTGATCTTGTATAATATAATAGTTGTGTTTATTAAAGAGCATCATATGCCAGTAGCCCTGAAAAATGTTTATGTGTTTGCAGACAGCAGTGCTGCAGCAGCTTAGTGCAATATATTTTAAATTACTAGTTTACAAAGCTTCTGCTCAATTCAGTTTAAAGTGATACATCTCTTAACTGCAGAAGAGTAATGTAGGCAGAAACTCTTACAAAGAATTAACACACTACAGTAGTTTTTTAAACCACTCCTGTTCCTTTGTGAGCCAGTCTTTGCCTTGCAGTAAATGAAATCAGTATTTTCATGAGCTGAAACCAACAAGAAATAAGTATCTGAACTGAGGTGTCATTCAGTTGCTTATTGAAATACAGTTTAGCAAATACTAACTTGTCCTGCTGTATGATTTTAGCAGGAGTAATTCTTACCAATTTACCTACAGAAAGTAATCTAAAGATATGGTGATAGAAGTAATTTTGCAGCATATTCTTCCCTGACAGAATTTAATGCATAAAAATTGAACTTTCATGTACATAAACCTCAGCATTGCATTTTCATTTTTTAATAGTAGTGACTTTTATTTCATCATTTCAGTCCCTGTGGATCTTTCTTTTCATAGACGATGTGGCATTTTGGCAGAAGTTTTAAAATACTAGGAATTTGAAGAGTGAAGGGAAATGCTTCAGCTGTGCCTGAACTGAAAAGATAGGATTACTGTATATGAAAGTCACCATATGTGTCTCCAGAGTGCTGTCAGCTCTGGACTGAGAGACAGGATTAAAGTTTTTGAGCCATCCTGTGGAGACTGAATGAAATTGGTTCCAAAATGACAACAGTGTGTCACAAACAGAAATTAAAACAGGAGTGAGAAGAGTGAAATTATCTTCCTGGTCCTTTTTATACTGCATCAGAGTCCACAGGCTGGGATTTGCACAGCTGTCCAACTCTTAGGGTTGAGATCCAGTCTATTCAGATCCCACCTAAATTTTTAAATCTATTTCACCCCTATAAGTGATCTAGTTGCTTTGCTTTTCGGGATTTCTACCTTGAAGGAGAAAAAATTCATTAGGCAACTCCCCGTTTGGTCTGTAACTTCCCCAGACACTCACATTCACTTGTTCACACAGGTTCAGCAGACTCTAGGGAGTCTTCAGCCACTGCAGCCAGGGTTGGGTTCCTGCCTAAAACACAACTGAAGCCCATGGTTTATGAGCTGCATGGCTGGAGCTGGTAGGAAGCACTCCTGTCCTTTCTCTTCGCCCTCAGCTCTGGACCCCTCTTGCCAGCCAACCCCATGTCTCCAGCCCAGGACAGAAAGTGAGGCTGTATCCACCTCTTTACTTCCCTTCTTAGGAGAGAGGCAACATCTTTTCCCTTCCATGTTTGCCCATCCCTTCTTTCACCAATTCAGGAGGCACTTTTGAAGACAGGGAGATCATCTACAAAGTCTTGCCTTTAATGGGAAGTGGTTTTGACCTCCCAGAACTAAAAAATGTCCAAGATCAGTTCCAAGATGTCATTTTCAAATAGCCTTCCAAGATGGTGTTTTGCCTTTGTTTCCTTTCCCATCCACTTACTGTGATTCAGGGTTTAAAATGGGTTTACTGGTTCCCCTGGTGGAGGATTTGTAAGACCAGGAAGGCTTTGCAACCCCAGCCACTAACATACAAGGCAGCATCCAGACACCACAGGCTAAAATATTATTGTCATTCCTGCCCCATGTGCATAAAATATTAATTTCTGAGCTTCCCTTGAAGTTATTCCTCGTTACCCTCAAAAGTAAGAAGGGCCAAAGTGTTTCAAATTCCACTTTTCCTACAAGAAGATGTTCAGGATTTGTCCACTTCTTGGAGACACAGTTACAAAAGCATATAGAGAAAATTATTTGAGTTGAGGTTTCTTATTTCTCACCTCACACTAGATCGTGCCACAGAATAGAAGAAAACTGATTCAGAGTTCTTTATGGAATAAAAACAATTTGTTGCACTTGAAACAGGAGAGGACTAGAGTGCCCATGATTAAAAAAAAAAGGCATTTGAAGCTCTCTACCACCCTTTCCAGCTTAAAAAAAAAGTGGAGATGAAAATATATTGTACTTATGGCTAGAAGAGAGGAGGATTCAACATCTTCCCAAGCATTCTTCAACACTACATTCATTACACCAGCAGGTGTATTTTGGACCTGACAACACCACGTTTCTAATTTCAATCAGTCACTAGCTGTCTCTAAAGTCATTATGAATGTACAGTGAATACATATAAGTAGTGTGATCAAGTGAGAAATAACAGGTATGGAAGGTTGCATTTTTTCAAGAATATTGGACTTGCAACTTCTCTCAGAAAACTGAGGAAGAGCTTATTTGCCTGGTAGGCTGTGGTGGCAGGAGTGAAGAAGGTAAATCTAGAATCTGTTGCACAGCTTTCCACTGGAAACAGCTCTGAACCAGCAAGTGGAAGTAGAATTTGACAGCTTAGAAATTTGCATTTAAGATACAGAATAAAGAAGTAGTATTGTGATGCAGTGATGGAAGCAGTAGAGAAAATGCTCAAGTCTAATTCAGGTGGTGATTTATTTAACCAATTTTCCCAAGTGTTAGCAAACACTTTTGTTTCTTAAGATGAAATGCTGAGACAGTAAATCTGTTACACAAGGCTATTTTCAACTGACTGTATGCTTGCATGCATTTGGAAGTATGTATGTTTGTGAACAGACAAAGGGCATTAAAACAGAAAAGACCACGTGTTCCACAACAGATGCTACTGGTATATGGCTGCTAGATCTTCTGTAGAGATTTTAAAATGAGGAATGGGTTTGCTGCATTGAAGCCAGTGCATGTAGGGAAAGCTGTTAAATGAATTTAAAGCAGAACTAGAGTTATTTTACCTAGAATTAAGTATCCCAGAAGATTCAATCTGTTGCAGGTAGAAACAGAAGTGTCCATTCAGAACTGTATTGAATTTGATTGCACGCACTGACTTCATACCTAGAAAAGAAAATCTCAGCATAGCCTGCAGGAAAATTGTATTGACACTTACAGTGTCCATTATACTTCTTATCAAAAGTTGAATGTTGAGTAATTACCAATATAATGAGGCTGAAAGTCAAATCTTGATCTGCTTACCTGGGGCAGGGTTGGAAGTATGCTTGCTCAGCACCACAAGCCCTTGCTTTGAACTCAAGGAGCAGTGAGGGAGACCCGGCTGTCTGCAAGAGTTTGGCTGACCTTTCTGTGTGGTTAATATTGCACAGAGTTTGTTAGGCTGTCTGTTAGAAAAAAAGGTATATTGGCTCAGAGCAGTGGTTGATTGTGTTGTCCTTAAACATGAAAACAAGCTTTCTCTGTAAGAAAAAACTACAAGCAACTGGAAGCCACATTGCGCATTTTCAGTCATTTACACTAAAAAAAACCAAAAAACAACACACACACAAAAAAAGTTTAAATCTGACACATATGAAGGTGAAATGACATCTTTGTGCCAGCAACTTATGGTCAGATTTTGTCCCTCACAAATGGGCTGCTTCTTTCAGAAGCACAGTCTCTGTAGGCTTCCTGAACAGTTTTAGAAGAATGCAGCCTTTTCTAGAACCAAACAAATATCTTTGCTAGACTGACTTAGAGTAACACGATGAGGCTATTTCTTTCCTTTGACTGTTGACACGCTCTGGAAAAAGCAAGCTCCTAATGAAGGAGGTTCAGTTAAGTGCCTGCTTATTGAGGCTGCCCAAGCACAAATAGGATTGATCTAGGTTTCAGTTAATAATTAGCATACGAAAAGAGAATGTATAAAGATGTATCACACAATCTTTTGTGCCCTCAGTGACCAATGAATTTTTTTCCTTAAATGTTATTAATGGACTTAGTATCACAAACACCTTGGTTTAGGCTGTGTTATTTCTGAGACATGCCTCTACATTGCAATTTTTAAAATACTTTGGCAGAGAGATCCAGTGAAGGCATTACACTTCCCCCAAAATATGGTCTGTAGTGGAGCCTGACTCTTCCCTCCTTGCACAGGGACAACTGAAAAATGCCCCTATTTTCTTAACAACTAACCTCCAGCTTCTTATGTAACTAGCCGGTGATGCTAACACATTATTTTTCTCTGTTGCTGCAGCTCTGTTTTTGTAGCCGAAGTTGTCATTTATTCAAATTATAATTGAATTTCTGCACCTCGTTAGAGGGTATCCTAAACTCACTCTTGGCAGACAATGACCAGCCTTGGTTCTGGGCCTGCTATCTCCTGTTCCCATCCCACAAACTTCCTCCCTTAGGGAAGGAGTGTCAATAGTGCCCTGGACTGTTCAAACCTCCATTCCTCCAACACAGCAATGAATTACTATCAATGGAAGACTAACTCCAATCCTGCCTGCTTCATCTTTGGTGTTTTCTTTAGAAACAGCACAAATCAATCCCCAAAACTGACTGAACCAGTGCAGAAAAGGTGGACATTGGAAGTTCTAGAAACAGGCACAGCAACCACCCTGCCTGCACTTGAGAGGGGCAACAGCCCATCTTGTGCACTAGAGGAAACCTTGTCAGACCACAACTGGCATTTAAATCCATTGACTGATTATTAGCATTGGCGTGTAATTTTCCCCTGAAGGCGTTTATGTTCTAAAAATTAAATTAAAGTATCTAAATGCATTCATTCTGTAGTTAAACAACAGTTTTATCTCGTGGGAACATCTCCCTGTCCATAACAGCCTGTCTAGTTAGGTATGTTTTATTCTTAGTTATCCCCAGTCGTGTTAAGAGTTCACACAATTGAACACGAGGTTTTGCAATGTGTTGGGCTATTTCTTGCTTTGCAGTCCTAGTTGAATTGTTTTGTCCTAAGGAGACAAGAACGGCAGTTCGAGACCTGCCTTTAAAGAGCAGTCCATGCCTCACACCCGCTCAATTGGTTAAAAAGTGTAACTCAGTAATCAAACTTAGCTTGATTTGTTTCCTCCCCATAAAGATCCGTGAGGCATTTCTAATTGGAACTTGTTTTGTGTACAGTAGGCAACCAAACACACCAAGCTCTTACTCCAGAAGAGAAAAGTGTTGTTACTGGGAGGTGACAGCCCATGAATTCCCGGGGAAGGGGGCGGGGAGGAGAGTTGAGTCTGTGATGTCCTTGGACAACTTGTTTCTCTGCGACTACTGTTACATGAGACATCGCAGGTGCGGTGCGTCTTGCCAAGGTAGCACCACGGAAATACTGAGAGAAGGGCAAATCGTTTTTATTTCCTCGTCTTTCCTCTCTAGCCCCGCGAATCGCTCTCTCCCCTGGCCCGGCTGGACTCCGGCGTTCCCGACGACGGCACTGCGGCGGGGGACGGGAGGGGGCTGCGCTCAGATGGGACGCATCTGGCCGTCGAGTTTTTCCGCGGGCTCCTCAGAAAAGCCGTTTCGGGGAAAAGAGTGCAGGGCAGCGACGAGGATCCCGCTTCCGAGGGGGCACCGGAGCGGCAGCGAGGTGAGGGCGCCCGGCGGGGTGGGCGAAGAGCCGCGGGGCGGGCGGGGATCTCCACCCTAAGGGGCCGTGGCGACAGAGGCGACTCAGAGGAGCAGAGTGAGTCCACCTCTCCTCGAGGGTCCCACGCCCCGCTTCCCCCCTTTTCGTCCCCGCCCGCCCCGTCTTAACTCCTGGCTCCCGCCCCCGGCGGCAGTTCTCCCCGATGGAACCGGCCGGGAAGGATGCAGGCGGCAGCTCCGAGGTAATTATTAATG
>WEIV01011670.1:4459-87215 GCA_013390005.1 Calyptomena viridis | reverse complement strand
CTTGTGCTCTATCTCAATGTGCACCTTTGTCTGGCAATTGATTAATATTTCTGCAATTCTTCGAGTGATACCTACTGTATCATTACTTTCAATATTAATTAGTTAATATAGTAAAATAAATATCTTCATGAAAGAGTAACAAAAATTGATGTGGTCTCACATATTTGGCTTGAGATAACTGAGAACTTTTGACAAAAGAGTTTCATGTTAAGTATTTAATATTATTAGAAGAAATAAATTTGTTTGCCAACTGTTAAAATCTTATCTAGAAAATGGAATCATGTTTTTTAAGTTACTGCCTCAGGCCATTGAGGTATTTTTCATCTGTAATACAACTCAGGCCAAATCTGTTTGGGCTACCAGCTTCACAGGTCATTACCATGCTGTGTAGCCTTATAATGTCTACAGCTAAAGAATAAGACTCTATCTGAAATGCTATTGACTCCTCAGTGTACATCTCCTTGACATACACTCTTTACAGTCTAAATAGTAGTCTCTTCTCCCAAGGACACAGCAGGCCAACAAACACGAGTATATACCCACAAACAGACAGTGATAAGGACTCTTGTACCTTTGGATGCTGGGGTTGTGATGTTGGCTTCAGCAGGGGGTCCAGCACCAAACTCATTAACTGCCACAATACTGAACCTATGGTAAGCCAAAGAAACACGTTTTGGCTTGCAGGTTTCTTTTGAAAGACTGCCTAAGAAATACTTTATCAAGTAGGGAAGCTGCTACAAAAGTGCTGGACTTTCAGAAAATGGCCATTTAAATATAATGATCTGGGAAACTTATAATAAAAAAAAAAACAACCAAAATCTGAATTGCCCAAAGGTGGAATAACAACAGAACATTCTAAATTTAAATTCAAAATAAGTTTTCAGACAACTCGATTTCATTTCAAAAGATCTGTATTTACCTGTGCAATCAGGATGCAGGCTTTTGTGTTTAATAACAATGACAGAATTTTTCCAGATGCTTAAAGGACTAGAGAGTCTTTTGGTAAGAACATAAGTAAATAGCATAATTGTGCAGAAGTGGTATTAAGGCATATTCTGTGCTACCTGGGCAAGAAGTACAACAGCACACTTGGCCATGTTGATTAACTTTTCTTTTTGTACCTGTAAGTGGTGTTTGGAAGGTGGAGTAGAACTGAAAGTTATGCCCTCCTGAGGCTCCCAGCAATTCATTATTTTTACTGGTCAGGAGCAAGTTATATCTGATAATCAATCCATTTGGAAAAAGTGGTGGAGACCAACTAACTTCAACAGTGTTTGGACTTGAACTCTGAATATCTTTAATGACAGGAGCTGTCGCAGGAGCTGCAAGAGACAGAAATATCTGATTCTGGTATGACATTTAAAACATCAATGGTTTTTCTGTTTCTTAAGTACATTTTTAGGTTTCACACCTCTTAATTCATTTATACACCAATAAATATTATAAGGGACAATATAAAATTTCAGCAACAATTAACTTTTCTTAATGTCCAGGAAAATAGGTGTGCATTTCAGTCAAAAATCTAACATGCATAATTATGCAGAGAAGGATCCAATGTGTCCTCACAATTTTGACTATGTAATTTTCTGTGTTTGCTTTTAAAACTAAAAGCAGAAAGGAGCCCTAAATTTTCTACTTCAAACAAAAAAAAACTGTGGTATTTTATTTTGGTCTTCTGCAGCTACACAACAGATAACATACACATAGTTCTGAAGATTAGGAATCAATGTTTTCTGTAAAAGAAACAACAATGAAACCTAAATGTTTCATAGTGCAAGTCATTACCTCCAAAAGCATGTGTCCGGTAACTGGGACTAGGTGGAGAATTGAGCTGCAGCTGAGATGTAACGATCCAAACTACTCAAAACACGTATTCTGTGAAGGCTTGAAGGTCTTTGACTGTATATGATGATTCAGATACCACCTAGATTAATGCACAGACAAAAACGGGTTTTTTTCATTCCTCCATCTACAGCTACCATGTAGGATGCTACCAGGCCAAAAGAGGTCTCATACAACAACATGTACATTTCAGGATAAAAAATTGCAGCATCCTATGTTTAAATAAGAGGAAATTCTGAGAGTTATTTTCAGCAAAAACTTCGATTTTCCATTTTTCAGGACTGTTTCTCTTCTCTGTGCTTCAGAACACAGTAGCAAATCTAAACAATGTGTAGATGGATGGAAGGATGGATGCAATATAATAGCAAATTTTAAGAAGAAAGTAAAAAAAAAGAGCTAAATAATAACATATTATGAGCAATGTATTTTAAACTGTTGATGCATATACTACAGTTTTAAGATACAAAGGATCCTAGTTACACTGAGATATTTATTGTCTGAAGTAATTGTTCACTATTATTTCATCAATTATTCATTCAGAAGAACTTCCTTCTTTGCAAATTATCTTCACTGTTGTTCTGCGTCAGCAGCTTGTCTTGCTCTGTAAATTGGTCCAGTAGCGACGATGGCAAGATAATAAGTGTATGGTTGACGCAAAAAAGCGTATTTGCTTTGACAAGAACCAAAAAAATTTCCCTAGGGAAAAGTATTTAAAAAAAAAAAAAAAAGAAAGCCGTATTTCTTTTGAATACTCTCAGTCCTGACATTTCATAAGTATGGCTCAACACAAAACAATGGGAATGTTTGCATTTAATAGAACTCGATTTTTTTCTTACACTAATTTTTCCAGTCACTTTTCAAATCCTATTTAGTAATTTTAGCAACTTTAATATTCAGGAGTTTAAATTTAGTAATTTAACATCCACATGTTCCAGGAAGCAGCTGATCATTTTAACTACACATTCTGTGAGTCTATACCTTCATTTGCTAGTTTTGAATCTGCTACCTGCAAGTTTCAAGTTTCCTGTGTTGTAGGAAATGGGGAATAATTGACCACTTCTCCATGCTACTCATGATTTCATAAACCTCTTTTGTGTACCTAACATATTATCCAATATATTTCTATTAAAAAACCCAAAAAAACTAAATGCAGAGAACAGCCTACTTCCTTGCTAAGTAAACGGAAGTGTCCTTCTTTAACTCTGTGTACCTCCAGTCTCCAGGGAGCTGATTGAACTTCCACTGGATAAGATATTTCACTCCAGAGATATTAGCTGGCTTCCACCCTAATGTGACACTGTAACTTCCAATGGCAGATGCAAATGGTGCTCCAGGTTTGTTCAAGTAGTCTTAGGGGAAAATACAATAAAACAATAAGAAAAAAATCTTTCATGGTAATCTCTGTGTCTCAAAGGTAAAAACCTATTACCCCACACATCCAAAAGTTGTAAAGCCAATAAAAACACACAAAAAGAATATATTGTAGAGTTGCTGAATAAAGCCTGTGACATTTTAAAGATAGTTTGATAAGTAAGCCTGAAATAGGCCAAGGTCAACGTGAGCGAATGTGACTACAACTCCACACTTGTGTAAATGCGCTTTTAGTTACAGGTACTTAGTAAAATTTTGCTGAATAGAAACCCAGAAAAGGTGTGGGAGATTTTTGAAGAGATTTTCAAGGAGACTATTTTGTTAGCACTGTATTGGCCCCAAGAATCACCTTAAACAGTTGAGACTGGATTCAAAAATCTCAAGTCCATGAAAGGGAGTGAAAGAGTTTTATTCTAAGGTAAATTCCAGCATATTTGTTAAAAGAAAAAAAGAGGAGTGGTCATTTTCTGATTAACAAAAATACTCAAGACATTCCTATTTTTTTTAAGAAATCCAGATTGTTTAACAAGACTATAATCTTAAAACTGAATTTATCAGACTGTCAAGATGCAGGACTCTATTCAGACTTACTTTGTACTTCAGTTCCATATGCATCCTCTGCACGGCGACAGCCAAATTTACAGGAAACTATCTGTGTAGGGTACAGAACTCACTGGTTAGCTTTGTGCAAAACCAAACTTGGTTCCAGAATCATGCAGACATATTTTAAATACATACAAATTCTGTGGACATTTGGCATATATACAAACCCTGTGGAAATAATTATATTCATTCTAAAAAATACCAGTACCTTATGGTACTCACTCCAATGATTTTCCTGAGAGCCTTTTCATCAATTCACTGGGCACTGAATTAAGGATTATCTCCTTACACACTGTCTCTTTGTGGAAAGCATAAATATGGGGCTACATTAAAGTTGGAAACAGACTTCAGTGATAACCATGGAGTTAAGAAGATGTCATGGTTTGACTCTGGCTAAAAGCCGAGAGCCCACACATAGATCTAAAATTTCTCAGAGAAGGGGAAAAAAAAACCCTTGACTTTTGTGACAAGGATTACAAGCAACTATTTGTTAACTACTTCACACAAGCAAAACAGGCTCTAACTTAGAATGTTAAGAATTTACTACTACTACTACTACTACTAAAATCAGAGCTTAAGAGTTTAAGCGTGAGCAGTTTGATAGTTATTACACACACCTTTCTCCCCCCCACCCCTCCCTTTTAAGATCCTTCACCTTCNGACCTTGGTGTTAATCAAACTTCCCACCCTCCTGTCTCTTAAGCCGCCATGATGTTCTGAGCAGCTTTTTTTTTTCTACTCGTTCTTAAATATGTTATCACAGAGGCGTTGTTGCCTGACCTTGGCTAGCTTAGAGCAGAGAAAAACTCCAGCAGCTTCTTGAAGAAGCCTCTCTCCTAGCCCCTCCTGCTAATAAAAAACTCTGGCTACTTAAAACCACAACAGAAGACAAGGTTTTTGACTTGTTATTCCACATGCTAGATTTCACCCTTTCCCTCTTCAAGTATTCTCTATGAATGAGGTGCATCTTTATAGTTGTACTTCAAGTGAATTTTCAAAATAGTCGAAATTAGCAATTTGTAAGGGCAGTCACACTTAATTCACATTTTCTTTTCAGTAGTTACTCCTTCTGGTACAGTTGTGTCTACAACCTACAAACATAACAAATACCCCAAGGCAATAAGCTCCACTTCATATCCTAAGAACAGAAAATTCCTGAGCTTTCAGTCTAGATAGGGAACATAGATATAGTGTTACTCTGCTTTATAGGTAAAGAACTTAAGGACAGGTAGAAACATGTTCCAGGTAGGTCTCAGTAACTTTAAAATTACATCAAGACTGAGCCTCCTAGAAATCCAAAACTTTTGAGAAGTGTTGGTTTGAGCTTTTCTAAATCAATGGTTCATTTGGACTAATTTTATTCTGCAAGTTCAATCTTGAAGTTTGCTTCGCACAGCGGTCACCTTTCAATTGATAATTAATCTTTAGATCATTAAGAACAATTAATTACAGAAAGTGAGGAAATTGTTTTAACTGCTTTTCCTATGATTTGAGGATACATACTTCTGGCACCCTCTGTAAACTGATAAGACATGTTATTTCATATAGCACAGTTGCAGCTGAAACTTTCTGAAGATTTGAAAGCTTGCTTAGCAGTATATTCCTGTATACTTTATCTCATATGTAGACATTCAGCACTGAGTGCAAGCACTTAAAAATTTTTATCCAGTGTTTTCCTATTCAGAGAAATAACATTCTTCTAAGTGAACTATCATGACTTTTAGCAGGCAGATTCAAGCATTAGCAGACATCAGCTGTATCAATCAGGTATCAACTGTACACTGGAGTGTTTATTTACAACCAATATTTGTTTAGTTTGCAGAGGGTAGTGTTCCCAGGTTACACACCAATCCATAGTGCCTTCTGCTTCATTTTAAACAGACATTTCTGGCACTTGTTTTTGTTTTGTTATTCTTTCTTCTTCTGATGTTTTGTCTTTCAGATCAGATTTCAGATTTCAGATCTTCTGAACCTGAGCCATAAAACCAATTTTTGCTTGAGGTAAGAGGATTGCTAAAGCTCCTAGCCTTAGAAATTTTGATGGAAATTTGCCATCTGCTCTACTTGAAAACAATAAATCCTCATATATTCTCCTCCCATCAGAAATTCCATTGTATGAGCCAGGGTCTTCTCTTATTTCTTGTGAGTATTCACACCAAATTCAGTGGCACTCCCCTGTTCCTAGGTGAAAGGAAAAATACTACCAGATTTCAATCCCAAGGTATAGTCACATAAGAGAACTGAGCTAATGTCAAAGGAAAAGCCTCACTCTTACTCCCACTCCTTTGCTCCACAGACTGCAATGACCTGATCCTCTTCCTGCGTTGACATGATTCATGCCTGACCAGGAGAGTAGTCAAGTCATTCAATGGATTCAGTGGAAAAAAAACAAAAAAAACCCTTGCAGAATCAGTGAATTTAACTGGTATATTGCATGACCAGACAAGCAATACAAAAAGCCAATTCAAAACTAAAAGCAAAAAACCACTAATTTTGTGTTTTCACAAAAGTAAGATGTGAAGACTTACTCAGTTACTTTTTGGACTGTTCCTAGACTCCAAAATCACTATTTAGTGCTTCAGTAAAACTTTTTTATGGTAACAATTTGAAAGATTAAAAAGCACTTAAAAAATAAAAATAATCCTTTTGATCAAGTTTCCAGGTTACCAATGGGTTTATATTCTACTCAGAACTCTCTACAACTCCTCCATCACCTGCTTGAAGTGTGCTGTTCCCAGCTGAGAACAACCATCATCCTCATGTCTCAAAAGTGATAAGCAGTCCTGCAAGCATCTCATCCCCATCCTATCCCATCCTACACTCTATGTTCATGATAAAAGGACCCCAGAAAGGCACTGGCTATTCACCAGCACTTTGTTGACCCACTGATATTTTGTCTTCCAGATCCCACTCCTTTT
Organism: Calyptomena viridis; assembly: GCA_013390005.1. Classification (NCBI taxonomy): domain Eukaryota; kingdom Metazoa; phylum Chordata; class Aves; order Passeriformes; family Eurylaimidae; genus Calyptomena; species Calyptomena viridis. The sequence goes on along the minus strand of WEIV01011670.1, from coordinate 80,481 downwards.
TCCACTTCTCACCAAGCTGGTATCATATCTGCCCTAACAATCATTCTCTCTCAATGGTCTTTGATGACATTAACGGAAAACTGGATGAACAAGACTCTTGTGAGAGCATAGAACATAGTTTAAATAGGTCTGTACTGAGTTTCCTAATGCTGAAATTAGTCTTCTTCCTTTACAGCAATGCTCTTTGCCACACAGCAGTTTTTAATACAAACATGTCCTTAGCCACCATGCTGAAAAGAAAGGATTCAGGTACTTAACTCATTCTTCAACTTTAGGGAGTATAAAATAATTAGACCTGAATTGATAAGTTTCTGTATCTACATTGCATTTTTTTAGCATTATGTGGAGGTAGTAGTCACTGAAATTGTAATTTTTTTTTTTTTATTGCTCTGATAGGATTTAACTTACCTGACATTCTTTGGTGTATGTCTTATTCTGTCAAAAAACAAATTAGTAAAATATGGGATTAACATAAATATAATCACAGGGTATTTCAAACAGATAATACCAATTAATTGTCAGTTTCTTACAGTGAAAGTACATTATAAAACCTTATCACTAGCAAATAATGAAAGAAGGAAAACTCACACTTGAAAAAACAGAGTCAACATTATAACAATGCTACGGATAAATGAGATTTACATGATTAAGAGGTCCAGAAAAAAACAGAGCATTTTAAAACTATCATGGCCGTTGTCCCAGACCAGTGCTAGTTTTTATCCATCTGGTTTAGTAAAAACAAGAAATCAATCTACTAAAGAACATGCGCTCATTCACATCTGCACGCAACTCTGAGCAGTCCCTGGTAGAGTAAAATCCTGAAATGCACTGGTTCTTTCTCACTATCTGAAAATTTGGGTGAGTGGTTGAGCTTAATGAACTGTAAAATGCCCACACATTTTGACAAACATAATGAAAACTTGATATTACAGGCAGCTTTCATAGCAAGAATTAGTAACTTCCCAAAAGAGAATTTATAAATTAATTGAGAAAATACAGACATAGCATCTTTTCATAGAAACGCTGCTCTGATTAGATTTCTAACGTTTGCCATTGGATAAGGCAAACGTTGGATGGATGGACTGGAGACACGTGCTGTAGAGCCAAGGCTAACATAGTACTCACACATTTCAGTGGACAATTGATTTGCACTGTTGCATTCCAAAACTGACATCCCTGTGTGCACTGCAAAGACAGAGGGAGGCTTTAAAAATTACTTTGAAAGCATATTTTTGAAGAGAAGGGATACTGCAGCACTAATGGTGAGGACATTAATTAACTTTTCAGCTGCAGTACAACATTCTGTATGATCAGGTCATTCATTTCCTTTGTGCTCTACTTCTTCAATAATAAAATAGATATTTATATCACTTAGACTCTGTAAAAAATATAGTAAATATACCAAATATTATAGGTACTCAAATCTTACAGTAAGAGAGTTAGGTTGTATAGTGCCTTTCTCAATGTAAAACCAAATACAACACAAAAGAAAAAAAATTGTTCTTAGAGATTGGTTTGTGAAAAATAGAGGATGTTCAATTGCTTGTTCGGATCTGGTAAAGACTTCGACATTAAAGACCAGCTCTTCACTTTACTTCTGTAGGGAAAGTTTTTTCTCTTGTTTTAGGTATCAACACCTTCACATATATTGAGAGCACTTAAAGGATGGCAGGACACCTGAGCAGACTGTGACTATCACCTGGTGAGGTTGCTTAGTTTTAAATAGGCCTTGGGAAAGGACTGATGCACACCTCCAGGGGCAGAAAGAGCCCGGGCCAAGGCAGTCCACAGTCGGTGTTGTTTCGGGAATGAGTTTACTCAGCCATCTATGATGCATGTGTCCAATGCTTCCATCCTCCCAGCTTTATTTTAGCACTTATTCTCCGTGGAGAAGTAACAGATATGCAGTATGCAGCACAGCCAAGCATACTGGGAAGCTGTTCAACACAAGCCCTCACCCCGCTCTCCCATAGGCAAGACATCAGCTTTAAAACCACAAGTTTTCAGGGATGCAATACTGTGTGGCTCGGTTTTGATGTTGGAACTTTCTTTTTTATGCTGTCCTATCTACTTCTTAGTGATTGTGAAGGTTTTTCTTTCTAAAGGGAAGCTGGAACAACTTTAGAAGCAGAAGGCTCTGATAATGAGTATTGCAAAGCCTCATGGAAAAAAATATTTAAGACTATAACTCTGAGCAAAGATAGCTTTAAGCTAAGCAGGTGAGTCAACCTTGCTATGTATTGTCCCAACAATGCAGACTTTTATGGTCCCATTATCATAAATGACCCAGCCTCACTGGATACCAGGTGCTGAGAGGCTACTTCCCACTAGACTCTGCGAAAAATGTTGATGACTGAAATCTCCAGCACTCTTCAAAGAGTATATATAACCGCCTGAACTGCATTTGAAATCTGAAATAAGAAAACATCAGATAAAGTCCTCCAAGAATGCTTCCATGGAAGGCTCATGTTAAGCTGAAGAGCCTCTGTGATAAAAACAACCATTCGAACTCATAGAGAACTCTAAATGTTCAATAATTGTAATTATACATTTTCTCCAATTGAATCACTGAGAAAACAAAATAAACTACTTAACTGTACAAATGTAAATGAATAAGACAGTCTTACTGATTTGCATTTAGCAGGCAACACTAGTTTTGACTTCTTATCTCAAAAATCAGAAATTATGAAGTTTGTAGATCACGAACATGAATGACACACAGCGAAGATACACACTCTTTACAGGTTTTCTTTAAGCAAAAAAAGATAGCCGTGTCTCTAATGTAATGTGAGCCAAATCTGACCACACAACCTAGTGACTTATGCTAGACAAGAAACTGTGCACATTTACATTAAGTCTTTGACAATATGATCATTGTACCCATTATACTCTAATAGCAGTAACATAAAATGTCAGTAAATAACAAAGTAAATAATTACTCACTGCTCTAGTGATGTCACTAACATTGCAAAGGTTAGTAATTTCAAATTCTGCTTCCTATAAGAGAAATACATACATTTACTAAAAGAGTCAAAATATTTCCCAAAATTGTTTGATTAGTACATATTAAAGCATTGATTTCTTGTAAAAAAGATTTTCTTTGGTCGACGTTTCCTCATTTGGAGAAATTTATTGTTGACACACCAGTATTTTCTCACTTGAGATTAATTTCAGAGTGCCAGAATCAGTTGGTGTTAATCAAATTATCTCAGGTAGGAATTTGCTCTTATCTCCTGATTCTGGTTCACTGAGTCAATAAAAAACGCTTCACAAACATGTTTGGCTTAAATGACAAAGCCAAGTGGCTTTGACCCCTTGGGAGCAGAAAGACCTTTCTTCAAGCTAAATGCCTTTTGTCTGGCCACCTTTTGAAGAGTTTTACAGAGTCATACGGTGACCACCCTCCCCCCTTCCTCTCCTGCCAAAAGTGCTCTCCAGCTAACATGCTTGTTTTTTTCACGTAATTCAAAGCGTGCAAAACCAAACACTGTCTGTGAAATGCAAATTGTTTGAGGATGTATGCAACAACCTTAGAGAAGCTGAATACTAGCTTTTAAGTTTTGACCTAAAAACAGGTAAGAGCAGCCTTAACAAAACAACTCTTAGGAAGAAATTTTCAGCACGACTGGGCACATCATGACAATAGTGAGAATCAAAGTTGTCACACAGTAAATTTGAACTCAACAAGTAGACTGGAGGAGTAAAATAATTTTGACATCTCTCAGACTCCAAAACTACATTTTCCTCATCCAGATCCCTTACACAATACAGCTGCTGAACATGAACATGATTTTCCTGTCTTTCAAAGCTGAAAGGAAAAGCAACTTATTTCTTATTTTGAATTAATTTAAGCTTAAATTAAAGGACCCCTATTGAAATTATCATTGCATTATAGGCTTCCATCAGGGAAGGCAATTAACTCTTTCACAGATTCAAGAGTTAGAAATAGTTTTAAAGCAACTGTCAGGCAAATATATGAAATAAAATGGAGCAGATGACAGTGCTCTGCAGCAAGTTTCCACAGTTAGTTATTACCAAGACACAAAATGTCCTTTTTACAGAGCAAAGATACACAGTCCTCTAAAGCACATCAACCTTTCAGGCAAATAGAAGCAAGGAGGCAACTCCTGAAAGCAGAATTATTGTCTGGGTTTGCAAGGTTTTGCTAATCTTCATCTTGCATTTTTAGAAGGAAAAATAATAAATTCTACATGACTATTCAAAGGAACACTAAGAAAGCATAAGATTAAGGATCTGACCACTAAATTTAATACTTAGAGAAATATCCACAATTTAAACCAGTTAACTTAAAAATTAATCAGTTCAGTATAGTTGTGCAAGCCACAGATTCCCAGGTAATTTCTTGTGAATTCACAGTTTTCCTACATTAATATGAAAAAGTCCCAGACTAGATGGAAACTAGTAAGTGAAGTGAATAAACTGAAAGAAAAAATTTATCTCCCCCCCCTCTCCAGGGCTTTTAATATTTATAATAATTTCATTCAATCAGATTAATAGGATTTCTTCCTTACCAAGTTACACAAATTCAAATGTTAAACATTAGTTCTCAAACTCTGCTTTTACTAAGATACATTCTTCAAAATAATTTTGGAAATGTTGATATGTAGTATAAAGTGCTAACAATCATCTGTGTTTCAAAAGATGAAGTAACTTTTGAAAACTTACCTGGTTACTTGTACATAAGTTTTGACAATTCCTTGAAAAAGTACAATACACTGCAGAAATCCAAAGACAGTAAAAAGCAGCAAGCCTGTTTAGCAGCAGAACCCACTGGCAAGCGTTCCTCATAGATTAAACAATTTCATCTGTCAACCTGATTCTTTCCTTGACTTGGCCGTACAAGCTCCTCTTAGTCTAGGTGGTGGAGACACAACTGTGAAATTTCTGCATGTCAAGTTATTAAAATATATTTCAAATCCTTGTTTACACTCTGTTCCTTCAACAACTTCTCAGCTTCCTGGAACACTTGTCTTGAACTTACGCAACATCTATTTCATAGTTTCTTATTAAACCACTGAAACAAAAGAGTTGACCAATGAAAGTGTATCTACTTACACAAATATCATTAACGTAAAAAGGAAACTAAGTGTGATGCTTTTAATCAGGTGCTCCCAGCAACACGAAAACAGGGGAAGACTGGGAAAAAATGGCCTAATGTTAATTTTTACTATGATTAAGCTATTTCCAAATATTTTCAAGTGGATGTAAATAAGAAAATATGTTTGTTATGATTAATAACCTTGTTAGAACACCATTGGTCATATCAGTCATGACAAAAATTTTAATTAATTCTCTATTTTAATGACTGTTTCCAAATGTTCCATTTCCATGCCAAAATACAACTCCAAACAGACCCCTGTCTGTCTTCTGATGCAATCTAGATACAAACAAAATAAGCAGAGCCAATCTGCTAGGGGCTCTACACATGAGTGGGCACAGTTGTACTAGTAAGTTTGTACCGATATAATGGAAGAAAATTAAAGCCGATAGATAAATGTATCTGATTCAAAGAGAGGTGAAGAGTCTTACATGAAGTTGGAGACTCAGTTTAAAGAGGTCAGTGGAAATTCAAGCTTAAGGCGCATCCATGTCCTGGTCTGTGGCACATCTGTGCTGTACCAGCAGTGCTACCCACAGAGTCATTCTGCAGCAGAAAATCGATCTGGCTTACATATGTGTGTGTGTGTGTGTGTATGTGTGTGTGTATAAACAAATGCTACCTGATTTTATGTGTGTGTATTGCCCTTTGTAAATCAAATTTGATATTTTACAAATCATACAGCATTTTGATGACCAGTTGAAGCTGGCACATCCTGTCATTATTGCTTATAAGAGCGTACCTACTTTTCCACCATATGCTTCCAAGCCCCAGTCACTTGCCAAGCAAATCTTTCTGGAGTCATGTGATAAAACAGGCTGGGAATCTGGTTAACACTAACCCAGTTACTACAGAAGTGAATTGGTTAGCATTAACCTGATGCTTTCTCTGCTTCAGGCTCTAGTTGTTCTGACCCTGCAGGGAAAGTAAAAGCACCGAGACAGGAGAAAAGGGTAAGCCACCCAATGAATATTGCAAAGCACACAGCTCAAAGGTGGTCAGAGGAAGGAAAGGCTTTGTGGGGAGGGTTCCTTCCTTTTCTTCCAGTTACTCTTGGAAGCATTTGGAGATTTCCTTATGCATTATCTCAGTCTCCTCACCACTACTCAAGGAAACTCCTAGGTGAGAGTAAGACTTACCTAGCACGAGTTTAGCTTTCAGCTAAGGGCTTTCAGCCACATAGGTGAGGGGGAATTACTGCCCCATTTACTTGTCACTTCTCCACTCCAGAAGGATGCTGCCCCCACTCCTGCCCACAAGCAAAGCTGCTCAAGGGGGAACTTCTTAGCTCCAGCCAAAATAAGCCACTTTAGTCTGACTGCTTAAATAGTAGCTCTCCGCTAATCCAGCTCATCTTGGCTGAAGAAGGTTCATCAGAGCTCACATAATCAGCAAAACTGAAGAGGAAGCTGGTGGCAGGCAAATGTAGGCTGTAGTTTCTTCCTGGGGCAAAGCACTTTGTGTTTTGGATAGTTAGAACATTTAAGACTCCCAGGATTTAATCTCTAGGACTAGTAGGTCTATACCAGTAAATTAAATGTACCCACACCCATGACCTTGCAAGCGGCATAGGATAACCCACATCCACACTTGAAAAATCACTCATGCTCCAAAAAAGGATAGGTGCAACTGAAATACCTATGGGCAACGGCTCCTAGTTTTACTATATCCCAAACTGTTTCTGGCAATTATTTGCGCTAGCATTGATGTGAATCAAAATCAGAGTTTAAATATTGATCTATGTGGTCACTCAGGACTAAGAATGCTGGCTGGCATGGATTTAAATTATTATCTTAGATAAAAAAGTAGGTCTAAGTTCAAACTTTTTAAAAAACATCTTTTAATTGTATTTAATTATTCAACACTTTTTTTGTTTTGTTTTAGATGCATTTTTATGACCTAATTGATTGTTAGGATGTCTTGGGTCTTTCTTTGGGATGTATAGGGAGGACCAGTGGCAGGTGAGAAACATAGAATCATAGAATCACTATAGTTGGAAAAGACTTGTTGGAAAAGATTGTCGGGTCCAATCTTCCACTGAACACTACCATGCCAACTAAAACATAGCACTGAGTGCTATTCAGCAATTTCTTAAACAATTCCAGGGATGGTGACTCCACCAGGTTAGGAATCTGGTGAGGAATGCAATCTAAAAGTCTGAAGAAAAAGTCTGCAGCACCATGAAAATGTTGTCATTTGGCTTTCAGAACAAGGAAATTTGGTTACTATCAAATACACACAACTAACCTTTGCTTTATAACTGGAAAGCTTGGCTATTACTGATGCTGACAATTCTTGTCAGTGAGCATTTGTACACTCACACATGGGTAGTACATGCATACCTTGCACAAATGGGTTCTAACCAGTACAGATAGTTAATAAAATAAAAGCATTAAAGACGCTATTCAAATCGAAGGATTCGGAAATTTTTCTTAGACTTCCAACACTGTTTTCCACCAGGTGTCACTGTAACATCCCATAAACCGTGACTTTCCAAGGAAAAGAAAAGCACTGAAATAGCTCCTTGTTTATGTTTCTTGTTTATGTTCCTTTGAACACATTGATGGAATGGATACTAACAGTTACCTGAGTCGTTGGATTTTTCACCTGAATTTCAAGAATTCTTCGGGAATACTTACTGGCTTTAGAAGCCAAACTTTAAAAGGAAGGTTTGCAATATTCGTAAATGATGGAGCATTAAACATAATTTTTAAGTGCATCCCTACCATAACACTGCATCCTCGCACAAAACAAGGGATCCAAATTTTGTGAGATATCATTAATAAACTTTATCCTTGTATTATAGATCTGTTTACAGAACATAATTCCCTTCATCCCAAAGACTAGCATAAGGAGACAATCTGCAAGGGAATAAAATAGAGAAAACTCCATTACAACTCCCTACCTGAACAGCAGTATATATCAGAGCACTTTGCAAACTATGGATTCATCTTTCAAACTCTTTCAAGAGAAATAGAAGTGTGTACAGACAAATGATTAGCCCTAATAGCACTGACTATGGAGTATCGTATCTTGAGGAGAAACATGCACATTATTAGTGCTAATAAAACAAGTAACTAAGATCTTCTTTGTAACTGAATTTATCATGATCCATGAATACAAACCTTTCCTGTGTGAACACGCACATGACTGTGGGTGTGTATACATGAATGATATAATATAAGCAGACTAATGATCTAAGACACAGAGCTTTAGGGCTTTGCTGCACTGAAATTATCAGCTCAAAGTGGGTTGGCAGCCACCTCTACAACACACCCCAGCGCACACAGTCAGAAAGATCAGTTGGGAAACATCTTCTGGGCTGCCAAAGGTTACAACACAATACATTATCATAAACTGTTGGCAACTTCAGCTTATTTTAATACTGTAGGACAAAAGTTCTCAAATTTCAGGGCAGCTCCCAGCTGACCCAGTCCTGGAGCCATGCCATCATCCCTGGCTCTGTGGCAGCAAACTCCATCATAAAGGTAGGACAAGCAGCTCAAGGTAATACCCACTCAAGCAATTTAATTTTGATCTGCTCCTATATGTGAGTCAAGAGCCTAAAATCTCATCAAATCAAACACATGTCTATGCACTGCCACTTAAACACATCTGTACACAGCTTCACAAAACAGCAGCACACAGCAGCGATTGGAAGGAGAACAAAAATAGAAGAGGGGATGGCTGAGGAGGCAAGGAGGGGAATACTCAAAGCCCACAGATGTCTGTGTCTAATTTGGGCTCTTTGTGTCTAGTTACATAGCGCTAAAAATTCCTTGAAGATGGACCACATTCATGAGTCCTATCTTGTTGGGGAGGAAAGTTGGAAGAGGTGAGAAAGGAGAGACTGTCAATCCCTCAGCCAGCCTGTAGGGCAGAGTAATAAAAAGGAAAATCTCAGTTTTTACTTAGCAGTTTCTAACTCCTTTGTCTTGTGGAAGTCTTAAAAAATATGCTGATGTGAAGCACTCACTAGTGGTGATGAATTTTCACTCTTTTCCAAAGATCGCAGATTATTCTCATTTTCTCTCCAGCACTGGGCCCCCATTAGATTTTGAATTGTTCAGCAAAGTAAGTGAACAAGGACCCCAAGGGAAAAAAACCTTCCCTCCACTGCCTGGGCCTCCCTTCTTCCCTTTTTATTTGTTAGTGCCACTGCTAAGACAGCTGTTTGTCTGGCAATAGCAGCCAGTCAGAGAGCTCTGTGCACAAACAGAGGGAAGAACATACAAGAGGAACCCCCTGGAGTCTGGCTCAAGATTTATATCTATCTCTGCAGATTAGAGAAGTGGGGTTAGGGAGGGGGAAAGAAGCAGTCTGTTAAACTGGATCAAATTGGAAAGACAGTCATGCACAAGATACTTAGCTAAACCAGTCAGGAGACAGGGATTTGTTTCTATTGATCTGCAGTAATGATGACTGGAGAAATGTCTCATTAAATGATACACAATGATGGATTTCAGACTAGGCAAATTTGAGCTGAGGAGATTAACAACAGCAAGAGATGTGAAAGCTAGGCCAAGATAGAAAATACAAGGAATGCTAAAGGGTAAAGTGGATCTATACATGTGCTGCTGAAAGATTCAAATCTAAAAGAAAAAGAATATATTAGGCCTTACTAAACTATGTTTGTGTCATTATCCCGCATGACATCAGGGAAAAAGAGAGCAAAAACAAAGTGACGATAAAAACCTTGCTGTTAAGCAGATAAAGCTTGCACTGTTTTTGTATTGCTCTAAAGAGGATAAGTTGGCACAGTATTTGCAAAGCTTTTTAGTGATTTGTTCATTTGCATTATCAGATATCTCTTGATTATTACCGATCAAATGTGCAGTCTGAAATTCGAAGAAAACCAGATTTCAACATACACAAGTAGCAGGCAGTGCAACACTGTAGGTGTAAAATGGCCCTATGCAGCATGTCTGAAGAGGATTGCATGCAAAAGACATGCAAAGGTTTTTAGAGAGGAACAGAAGGAAAGATTGCATACTACAGAGGGAGTGACTTATTGCTCTGAGTGTGTAGATCAGTGTATAAGAAGATACAAAGACAAGATTAGGAGAAAAAGACAAAAGGTGCAGAAGCAGTAGTGTAGATTACATGATCTTTGTACAGATCTTCAGAACAATCAGATGTTCAGCTTGCATAAACATCTCCCAGAAGTCTTTACCTCTAACATCTGGTTTTCATGGTGCTCCCAAATACCTGAACGGTTCATGTCCCAGTAGTTCCATAAAAAAATTGCTTATCCAGAAATTCAGAATAGATCCCATCTCCATAGAGTTTCTTACAGATAAAGAAGCAACAGTGCCCACTAGGGAAACAAGATTTAGCAGGAGCTGGATTTGAACATTTCAATCACCTGCCTGCGTAAGTGTGTTGCTGGAGTGTTGTTTGGATGTATTGCTCAATAACTTTTTGATACATATAGAGAGAGTTTCAGTTCTTCCTCCCCAAAAGTTCCTGTCCTCCTCTGCTTGACCGAGCAGTACCCCTGGGTACAGGCACTGACTCTGGGCCACAGGAACAAATAGATTCCTTTCTCCACACAAGCAAGAGGAAGGCTCCTCATAGTGGGGAAAAAAAAATAAACAGGTTCTCTAAAATGTTTTTGAGCCACCAGCAAAAAGAACCCCAGGCTTGTTACAAATACCTGAAGATACATCTACTCCCTATTGTTTGAGGGACAAGGAAATATCCCCCGGGAAGACCATAGTTAGCTGGGACTACTGTCATGAGAAATCCTGAGGATGATTACCCAACACATCATTTCCATCTGCATTAACAGGCAAAAAGATAAATTTTGTCTCAACTCACTAATGCATGCCAACACCTCAGGCAGTCCAGTCAAACTCAGGTTTCATCCTCTAAGGGTTTCAAATATCTCTGGAATACCAACAGCTGCTATGATTTAAGCCATGGCCATACCTTGCCCCTCTGAGTGGAAGGGAAGGCCTGAGCACACCTGCACAGCCCACAAATTCAAAGCAACCTGCTCAGGGGCAGTCTGTGCTGAGCTCCTTAACCATGTGCCTGCTCCCCTGTTCTAGGAAGTGTGGAGCTTGGTCCCATTCCCTAAATACAAGTCACTGCTTCAGGGTACCCTGGATGTTCATCCAGGGCTGGCAATGTTTAGGCACCATGGCAGGGGTCCCACAGGGCAGTGTCCATCCCACCCCCGGCCAGGATCACGGCAGTCAGGGCATCGGGCACCTCCCTGGAGACAGAGACAGTCTGGGATGTGGGCTCACGGCTGGGCATGGGCCAGGGCCCAGGGCTGGAGACTGGTCCTGCTTGTGGCATCGCTGGGGCAGACAGTGTCTGATGGCCTCAGGGGCTGACATGGGCCCCGGGCCCTGGGTGGAGGTGTGGAGCCCTGTGGGTCTGGGCAGGGAGCGCCAATCCCAGGGGTGCCCTCAGAGCCCAGCCTGGCAGGTGTCACCCAGAGCAATGGAGCCCCTGCCCTTCTGGACCAGTAGCTGAGGGCCAGAGGGATCGTCCAAGTACCTCAAAAGGCCATTGAACTGAGCCTGCCATCTCCATTGACTGCAACAGCAGTCACTTGAATTTAGACGTATTGATTTTAAATTAATTACAATGCTTTTAAACAGCCTAAGTATTATCTGCCCACGGTCGTGTGTGCTGCCCCTCAAGCTGGCACTGACATGCTGTCAGACTCACAGAATGGTGGTGGTTTGAGTGTTGAATGAGCTTTTTATTTTCTTTTGCTGAGGAAATTTCCTTTCAGCTGAGGGAAGTTTCCTTCCTGAGGAAATTTTATTCACTGAGAAGTCAGGCAGATGCTACACAGAGGCACACTGCCACAGTGAGGGTGCACACAGATGCCAAGTGAATTTGTGATTCTGTGAAAGACATCAGCCCTGGCATTCCCTGATATGTTTCCAGACCTCAGTTTCCCTGCCCTGCCTTAGCAGTGTAGTTACCCCCCCTTGCACAAGCTCTGGTGCTGTTTTGATCCTCAGCTGAGCTAATTCATGTCCCCGACACAGCAGAAAGCCATCCACATTGTTGTCAGAAAAATATTCTGCTAGCTCAGCAAATTGAATGAGCTCAACACATCAGGTGAGCACCAGGAAGAGGGAATGTAAGGCCAAGAAAGGAACCCTTTGACCAAGCTGGTTTGAACTTCACTCTAACAGCTGCTATTGTTAACTAAAATTTAGGTCTGATACACCGTTGTCCCTTAATAGAGAGAAGCCTGGAGAGTGGGGTCTGCTGCCTATGACATGTTTGAATGTGATCTTGCACAAGAGAGCTGTGACCTCTCTCTGCATTATGATAACACAAATAGTAAAAGTTGGCCTTTGATCGTGAGTACATCTGAACTCCCAAAAGATTTGCAAAACAATGACATGTGTAAGCTGTAATGGCAAACACTGTCTCAAGGTAAAGCAGGCTAAGACAGGACAAATGTTAAACAAGGGATGTCTTACTGGTTCATATGTTTACACTCCCAAGATGAAAGATAAAGATGGGTTTATAAAAAGAACATTATTTTTCTAGTATTTCTTACATGCACAAATGCAATCATACATATGCGTCTTCTAAGGCTGAAAGGACTCAGTGGAGCTCAAAGAGGAAATGCATGTATCAGAAAGAGAAAATCTCTATCTCAAAATGGATAGAAGATAATTACTTTTTTAAAACAGTAACTAAAATAATTATTTCTGAGAATATTCTTCTGATTTCATTGAGGGCTTTTGTTTTGAGTGGGGGTTTTTTCATGTATTTTCCAGTGATGTTTTGGATTTGTACTAAATTACAAGCCAGAAAAAGGCTATTCTGTGAAAAAAGGTTGATGTGCCTTGTGGAATAATGTAATCCACAGCAGCAACTGCAGTAGAGACCATATCCTTCAAATTTCCCAGGCATTTGTGTTCATAGTCCAGTGTACTGGTGGATATTTGTCCTAACAGCAATTTAAGTGAAGGCTGAACAGCTGATGTGCAGACACATGCTTTCTTCCATTGCCCTGCAAACTCCAGAAGTTGAGCAGAGTGAAGAACTAGGGATACAGCAATATCTTGAAATATTACAGCAACAGAATCTAGAAAGCATGGGCCCAAAGGAGAACTTGGCACTTATGTCAACACAGGCTCCCCCAGTCATTTCAAGGTGGTTTAGATTGGGCCCAAGAACTAATCTGAAGGAAGACTCTGCACAAGCAGGGTCAATAAGCAGTAATGTCCTCTTTAGTGGAGTTTCGGGGTGCACAGAGTGCCCAGATGCATATACTTCAATGTCTGTCAATCAAAATAGTTTACTGCTTTTTCATACAAGTTTTTAAGATAAATATAATACATATGAGAAAATGTCTGTAAGTGTATTTTTATAAGGCTAGTAAAACAAAGCAGCTATAGATATTTCTTTTGTGTAGCAAGAAGTTAGTCTTCACTTGGTAGAATGGCTGTCTCCAAATGTTATTATTTTCTGACTGTGGTATCTTTGTCGTGCTGGTTTTGTTTCCTTTGCTTCAGTGTTTCCTATTAATTGCATTAATGTAATTCCACAGATCAGAACAACAACCAAGAAATTCCTGGGACACTAATATAGAACAAGGAACATCAAGAAAAAATACTGGTTTTAAGATGCAAGAAAGTAAGTGAAGGTTCACAGTCCATCAAATCCAGACTGCAGCCATCAGAAAACATCATGAAATTAACTATATGTGTTCTAACGGTGGTTTGTAGCTGAGAGGAGGCTGAAGAGCAGCCCAGCTTCCTGCTCCTGCTTATTTAGAGGATAGGATTTACCTTTACAGTTCCCTAGTAATGAGGGCATATTGGTGTGAGTGTGGAAGAGGAATCAGATAATGTCATGAGAATGAATCAAAATCCATTTGATCACTCTCTTTTCCAAGTAAAATCTACAAAGCCAACTAGAAGACAGCTCAACAGTGCCAACATAAATCCTAAAGACTGATTAATACAGCATGCTCATCTTTATTAAAACAGTAGGTCAAATACCTATAAATGTCTAAATGGTACTGTATTCTAATGTAGACAGCAGAAGTCTGAGCCTAAAAGATTATGGTGACCCCTGAAGAGGTGTTGAGTCTTCACAATTCCCAGATGAGCAGGGTGCTGTGTGAGAAAGTCAGAAACTGCAGGGACTTAGATATTTTGAGAAAAAAGGTAAATTTTTCCACTGCAAGACTAGATGAGATAATTATTAGCAGGGTCAGTTTTGCTTTGGTTGGAGCAGATAACAACACAGCCTTAGCTGTGGTTTGACTGCACCAACAGCATGCTCAACATTTTTGATTCCTGAATCCTTTTGTGCTACTCTAAGCCAAGCCAAGTTGTCCCAAGGCACCTCTTCAGTGAAGCCGCCTATTTCTCACATAAGGAACTGTGGCTGGGTAGTGGAGATTGTTGAAGGGGCTCTGGCCACAAACAGATATTCTCTGCCAGGGTTGGTCAGGCCACCTGAAGGTTTTCTTGTTTCTGAATGCTCAGCACTGTTCATCCACTGGAGGAATGTCTTCAGATGAAGCCATGAAGGGTTCACTCAAACTTTTTAATCTGCTGTGGACAAATGTGTATGAAACAGATAAGAAAACACATCTACTGCAGAGCCTTTAGAATGGGAAGCTAACAAGCCCAGGTATCAGGAGCTAGAAATTTAGATGAGGCAGCAGAGCTGCTCACATGGTAAATGCCTGGCCCTGGCCCTAACATCTGTGCAGGCGAGCAGCCTGCAGGAGATGAATTCCTGGGCTGAATCCACATAAACAATCAGCCCAACCCTGCCATCCTGCACCAAAACCACCATCATGCTCAATGGAAAGAGGGCAAAGAACACCTGATTTTCAGTGGACAAATGCCATACTGGCAATAGAGCAAACAATTAAAATACAGGCTGCATTTAAATCTAGGGGGCAGACCTAACTCAACTACAGGCTCAACAGACCAGGCTCAACTACATATATCACATTTTGAAAAAGGCCTTTAGAACCATTTGTAAACCCCTGGGGCCAAGAATTACCAATATGCATGTCTAGCATAACTAAGAATATAGTATCTTTAATGAAAAGAAGTAGACAGAAGGATGTCAAATGCTCTGTCTTTGGGAGGGAATATTTGAGAAAACCTAACTTTCAGTGATAAAAAAATTCTATTATTGGTCATTTATTTTCTTATGAGGGATGAAAGCTTAAAACTGATTTGAGCATTCACCAATATGCTATATTTACTTTCTGTTGTGTAGTTATCTTCGACAAAAACCTAAGGCAGGCTCTAATTTTTTGTGTTTCGTAAACAGGCACAATAATACATTGAGTATTGTCATTAAAATATGAGAAAATACTCATTCAAGCCCACATTTTTTTTGAAGTTGTTTTCAAAATAGGCCAAAAGGTCTTTACAAAAACAGATGACATTTGGTCAGGTTTTTACATTTAATAAATAGCCTTAAAAGCAATTGACAGTGAACCCCTAAACTATATATGCGGTTGTAATCCACAGCTGTGACAGTTATGAATTACAAGAACTTGACCTTGTGATTCAGTGATGTGATGGCTCAATGCTACGTAGAAAAGTTGCACAAGAAGCTTTTTCTCCATACATAAAGATTGTTGCAGATTTATGAGCTATGCTTCCGTTATTCATAACTGGCTTACTTCTGTGAAGCTCCTGATAAGTGCAGACTTCCACGGGGCCTGAACAGAGCACGAGGAGAGGGGAGGAAGCACAGTCCCACACATCACTAATTACTAAATTAATAACCGTGATTCCCATCCCTCTCTCTTGAAACGAATCAACGGAAGGGAAAGAAGGCCATCTCTGGTCTTACTTTTTAACTCCTAAGTCTTTCAGCCTGAGTTCATATCACACCCTGCAAAAAAACTGCAACATGTCATGAACACTTGAAATTAGGAAGAACAGCTAGATATTGTGTGAACTGAATGATTTCTGTTAAAACAAGTATCAGCTGAGTGACTGCTTGAATTTGCTTTCAGCTCTCTAAGCCTTATTTATATAGCCAGGGGTATAGTGATCAATAAAACAGCATATAAACTGTATACTCCAGTATACATAAGTGCCACACTCTCTGTATCAGAAGTGGTCAAACTGCTTACTTGCATTCACCTTCCGTTACTCCACAATATTGAGGGGAGAATACAATTAGAGCAACTGCTATCTTTATTTAAGACATGTGATTCAAACATAGTTGATTATTCCTGCAAGTGACCAGGGGATTGCTTCATATTTTGCACAAGTTATTCTTAGCTCCTATTTGGATGCAGCCTCATAAACATGGGTAAATGATTAAGACTACTTGTTTCTCATGGAAAAAAATGTGAACCATGCAAATTCAGCTGTGAACTCCCTCTGGAAAATCTCAAACATGTTAGAATTAAAAATTAAATACTACCCATGTATTAAGGGAGAAAAGTTGATATTTTTTAAAAGTATGAGGACTAATACATTGCAGAAATGGGAAAACTCTTTAGAACACCTATAAAAAACAATGAGAGCTTTGTCACTGAAAAATTGATTAAGGATGCTGCCAACTAGGAAGTTATAAAACAGTAAGCTCTGTTTTGACAAAGACTGTCATGAATCTCTAGATCATAATATTTTTCAAGGCAACCCTAAAACAATATGTTTAAATGAAAAGGAACATTCTGCCCCATATTTCTCGACAGCAGCATAGAATGTTTGGTTGATGATCTTCAAAATCCAGATGATTAGCAACTTTATTTCTTTTTGCTTGAAACTAAGAAAAATTATGACCTAAGACTACCAAGCAACTGTGAGAAATGGTAAAATATGTGGCGATGGGACAAATGATTTGTCTTCAACTTGATCTCATAATTACATCATAATAGGTGACATGACTGGGTAGGTTACAGCAATTAAAGTGATGAAAAGTGCACATTCATCCCCTATATAACTCTCATTAGAGTTACACCCAACTGCTGCTATTGTAGTGAATGAGGTTGCCTATCTCTTAGTATCCAATTATCCCATAGGCATTCCTTGCCAGTCCTCCTAAGAGCCCTGCTATCACTTCCACCCAGACATGGCCTATAGTTCTCGTCTGCTGAAAAGACAAAAGTCTTCAAGCCTGCTGCAGTTTAGTTTTCTCACCCAGTATTTATTGCCTGTAATTTCTTCTTCTGTATTCTTAAGGCTTAAGAATATTTATGGTTTCTCTGTCCTGGGGATTTTTGCTACCAGTGTAATTGCATAATGCCACTATACAGTTCCAAATCATCCACATGGGTGTGGGCAGTGACCTATGCTAATGCAAGTTAAACTGTTTCTTCTATCAGGATATTTTTTTTCTGTCTGATTCTTACGTCATGTTTGCTTTAAGATACTAATGAAGCACTCAGTCAGCAGTTACTTGCTACTTGCTCAGAACTAAAACTTCAAAACTGGAAATGTTATTTTACTAACTCCTTCACTCCTGTGCATTTTCATACCTGGAGAGGGATACTTACATTAAGCGAGTATGGAAGTCGCTAACGTGATCCTCACCAGAACCAAGGCTGGCTCTGAGAAGGGGAGCTCAGTCCCACAGTTCACTGCAAATGGGTAAGACCTTTTTTGCAACAGTAGTTAGATGATTATCCAGAAGCCCAAAGGAGTCCTGGAGGTCAATCAATCTCCTACTGATTTAATGGTATGCAGACCTTAATAGAGTGTGGTGTTATATAGGCTGAAATGTCTTTGCTGCTCTACCAGCATGGCCTTAGCCTTCCAGTGATAGAAACACAGCATAGTGCACTGTGTCCACTAAATACCTTACGTATTAAGAATACTTTATGTGTGTCTCAAGGAACTTGCTAAATATTCTAAGCCATGCCACAGCCTAGCAGCAACTCTGAGTTTGCTGTAGCCTAACCATTTTTAGCAGGAAGGGCTCCTCACATACATACAATTATCGAATCTAGACACATCTAAGGCTTTCACTTTATATGTTTTATTTTCTGATTTTTTATATAACCACCACATACACTTCTGGCAGAAAACAGTATCTGAATACACAAAGATCAGCAACCAGAGCACTTTGTTCTCAGCTTTATACTGTAAGTCCATTATACCATTTGCTTTGCCTCAATGAAAATGCAAAACCTGGCCCATGTATAAAGACTGCTAAAAGGCCTCTCAATCTGCAAGATATCCTTCTGCTAATGAAGAGATTAGCATATGTCTCAATGTCTAGAATTGTTCTTGCACTTTGTGATTTGTAACCTCGGGTCTTCTCCAGCTCATTGTGCTTTTGATTCCTCTCCCTTCTTTTATTAAGTCACGAAAGAAAATGTTTTCCACTTACTGAGAACAGGAACTTTCCTGTTAGCCACACAAAAGCAAGGCTTCTCCAATAAGATGAAACTTAAAACTCTTTGTATAAATTATGTTTTTGGCTTCTATGGTTTTTTTCCTAGAACATGTTCAGAAGAAAGACAGAAAGAAAGAATGTATATAGTGTCAAGCCTGCGAGATAAGCTTAGGTGAACTCTTCAGTGTTTTTTCTTCCTCCCCTGCTCCTTGCCCCAGACAAACTACTAGTTTAACATCACATGAGGCATCCAAGGACTCATTAGATTATTTAGGTCTCCTTAGAAGCAGCTCTTTCAGTTCACATTACATACGCAACAGTACATAAAATTTGTAGCTTAAGAAGGTAATTATGTCTATAAATGAAACTTGAGTATGTCCCTATCATACTGTCCAACCACCTTCTAAAGTGTTCCAGGATGATTTTGTCCTGAAGTCCTCTAACGCTGTTCCTCCTGAGGCCAGAGAGATCTGTGAAGTAAAATCTGAATTTCTCATTTGCAGGAGGCTGCACAGTAAAGCTATCCATATGATGAATACTAGAGGAGACATATTATCTAGTTGTAGGTTAATATCATTTGCAACAAACACACAAAATATTCCTAATTCAACTCACTCGTACACTTGGAAAACTACCTGTAAAGGA
Source organism: Calyptomena viridis (assembly GCA_013390005.1). Classification (NCBI taxonomy): domain Eukaryota; kingdom Metazoa; phylum Chordata; class Aves; order Passeriformes; family Eurylaimidae; genus Calyptomena; species Calyptomena viridis. Next base: position 61,400 of record WEIV01011670.1, on the reverse strand, counting down.
AGAGCACATGCTCGTGCTAAAAAGTAGCCCATCTATGTCTTTGGGTGAACTACGTCTCTTCCAAATTAGGCCAGTGTTACTTACAAAAATAAGCTGTCATAAGCGGTCTGCCAGGGAATTTTTTTGTAGTGAAGCTCCCATTGTGTGACAACTTATTAGTCAGGCTCGATGTGTGCCTTCTTTCTGAACTAATCTTTTGCCTTGACTTGAAGCCCTTTCCTTTAAAATGGTATTTATTTAAAAGCTGGTTTTAACTCTCCTCCTTATAAAGGGAAATTTGGAAATGTACACATGAACCAATGTAGCAATGTGACAGGGGTTACGCAAGTCCTCAAGTAACAGCTGTGAGAGTTACAGATTACTTCATTCTTCTTAATGATTATTTAATCTTGAAAGCTGACAGTAAGTTCTTTGCCTACAGCATATTGAAAACTGACAGGGAGATGGTATGGTAATATGAATTTAATAGCAAAATAAATAATACAGAAGCTACTGCACTGATTGCATTATTATTATTATCCTACTAAAGTCAATAGAAGAGCTGTGCTTCCAACACCCACATGAGGTGCAGAGCTTCCACCTGAGCATTATACGTGTTTACAATGGGAAACATGTAGCCTTGGACAAGCAACCAGCTCCTACTGAGCCCTGGTGGAGAGAAGTTTGAAAAGGCGGCCTGCATGCCCTTCCTTCTACCAGTGCTCTCCTGAACTGGGCATGAATAGAAACAAATAACATTCCCAGACATTTTACTGCCCCAGTCTCAAGGGCATGAGTTATCATTTTACTACAAATCATTGAAATAAAAATAATTGGGAATGAAATTATTCTCTGTCTATCTGTCCCAGAGGGCACTGCCAAGCCTCCACTGCCCAGGAGAAGGATCCACCTATCTTCTTCCCCATTTTGATCCTCCTAAAGTTGTGCAGCAGGCAGAACCATTTTGGCCTTCAAAGGCTGCTAACTTGTCTCTACCAATTATCAGCCTCCCAAGTTCTGTGGCGAGCTCAGCACTTGTGACATTATTTGCAAGCTCCATGGCAAATTTAATGTTTCGCATTAAATTTGCCCAAGCTCACCAAAACCAGTTTATTGCAGCACTGTTTCACTAAGATTACTTGTGACTGACCTGCAGGACTGTTCTGCTTAACAATTACAACTAGAACCTGTCTCTATTTTTAGAGAACATATTTTAGATCTCAGGTGATGGAATACAAATCAGTACAATTCCCAGTACCAACCCATGTATGACTGACTGGTTTTGATTGCCTGCTGAGATGATACAAAACAATGCAGCTTTTATGTTGTTATTTTGCTTTTCAATAACTGCAACTCTTTCAAAGATGATATGTATTTTGCAACACATATATTGTACTATTCATTTCTCTCCCTCACGTCTCCATTTATGCTGTGTCTTATTTGTAGGTTTTGAACTGGTATTTGGTATTGGAAAATCTATTTTCTATGGCTACAATATTTTCACCAGTTCTTTGGGGTTTTTTAGTTAGTCTTGAGGCTGTTGCAGCATTTGACTTTCTGCCTCCTTCCTCTCCATAATCATCCTCATTTGTATGGATTTGTTTCTGACAATCTGTGAGACAAATACAAGAACAGGCCAGTTCAATTCATAGGGTCTCACTCCTCTTTAAAAGTCTCTCAGCCGTCAGTCTTGAAGTGAGTGACCCATCCCAACCTCCTTCAGTCAGAAGGATGCTGGCATTTGTCAGCAAAATCCGGTAAGGATGAGTCTGACCATCATTCAGCTGCACTAACAAACACTCTTCTTCTTCTGCCTTATACCAGGTCTAACATTTTATCTAGATTTCAGACTCTCTTTTGCAAAGAAGGCTAAGTCTCAAATACTAACAACGTGTCTTAAATACTTATACCAAGAATATAATGTACTGGGTACGTGGTAAAAAATATGCCTGATCACATATGGTGTCTGAAAAGTTAAAAAACAGACATTAACACTTCCAAAACAAGAGCTCAATTAGAATGAAGGTTTACTAAACTTGACTTTTTCTAACATAATATAAAATCTAACAATTTCATATCTGTGACATGCAAGTTAATTCTGTGCTTCATTTTCACATAGCAGCACAGTGTTTCTGACCTGCCAGCAGTGTGACACAGCAACCCATCCCCGAAACGACTGTGTAGAGTCGGACAGGCTACCTTCAATTCCCCAGAATACTTCTAAAAGGCCAACTGCTGGGGCTTGCTTAATATGCGGGCCTCCTGTTTCCTCACCATGCACCTGCGTCCCTCTCTGTGCCATAGATCTTCTCTAGGGCGAAGGTCATCCCACCTAGACAGAAGGATGCACACAGCATCCTTAAAAAACACGTAATTAGCCGTAATTAATTCACCCCATAGCGGTAACGCACAAAAGCCATGTGGTTTACAACCTGCGTGGAGATACCCTCCCAGGAACGGGTCACAGGAGCGAGAAGCCCCCTCACTACCCCGTCTGTCCTGAAGGGGCCAGACGCTCCCACTTGCCCCGCCCGGATCCGCTGCCCGCCGGCCCTAGTCCTGTCGGCCCCCGCGCCCCTTCTCGCTGTGGCAGCGGGAGCTACGCCTAGGAATTTGCCTGCAAACGGCAGAATAATCCAGTTTCCTTAAAAACATACATATCTATACCAGTGTGTGTGTGTATATATATATAGAGAGAGAGAGAGACAGGGCATGCACGTGGCCTGCCAACTTCGGGGGCTCGCAGGCGATGTTGAGGGCTGCAGAGTGTCGAGGGACCATGGAGAGCCCCACGATCCCGGTGCTGCACCCAGGAGCGCCGATGGGTGGGAAAAACAGCACGAGGGGAGGGGAGGGGGCGGCGGAGCCGCGCCGGCCCCTCGGTCCACGGTAGGAGGAGGAGATACCCCGCGCGGCAGCCCAATGGGAATAGTGGCGCTTCCCCTTCTCCCGTTTCCTCTCTCCACCCCCAGCCCTAGGCTGGGGAGGCGGGAGGCAGGAGCGCTGCAGCCCGGCCACCGGCGGGGCACAGGGCCAGAGGCAGCCCCGCACGGCCCCTTCTCCGCCTCCGCAGAAACACCTGCGGGGGGGAAGGATGCCGGGAGTTGACCGCCCCCCTCCGCGGGAGCGCGGGCTGTCCCCGGAGTCGCCCCAACGAGGAGGAGGAAGAGGAGAGGAAGAGAAAGGAGCAGGAGGGAAGTGGGGAAGTTCTGCCTTGCCCGCCCGGCCGAGAGCCGGAGCCATGGGCCCCGCTGGGGGGGCGCGGGCCGCCCCCTCGCTGCTGCTCTCGCTGCTTCTCGGAGCCTCGGCCCCGCTGTGGCTGCGGGCGGAGACGCTGGGTGAGTCCGGGGGCGGGCGGGGAGAGAGGCGGCACACACGGCTCCCCGGGGGCTCTGAGCGGTGGGGGGCTGGAGGGGGGGGCCNGAGAAATTCTCCAGCAAGTTGCACGCAGGAGGCGGGGAGCGGCCACCTGGGCGTCCGGCTCTGGCCGCGCCTCGTCAGCCCCGGCGGGAGCCCCGGGCGCGGCGGGCGGCGCTCGGCCACCGGCAGCACCGCGTCTGCTCCGGCCGGGGCTGGGGCCGGCAGCCCTTGTCCCACAGCTGGGTACAGGCAGGTCTGCTCTCTCTCTGCCTCGCTGAGAAAGAGAAATGCTCATGCTCGTGCCGGGACAAAGTTTCGTAGGAATCTCGAGGGGATCTTGCGAGCCCTTTTGCGATAGTGGAGTTTGTTGGGGCGCAGGTACTATTCTCTTTACCCTTTGTTTTTATGTGGCTCACGGTTAAGCTTCCTGTGTAAATTACAAGTACAGCTGACATCTCCTACGGGGGAGTTGCAGCCTTTTGGCTGTGGCATTGCATGGCCTGGTACATCCGTCTTAGAAGAGTTCACTGACAGCTACCAATAAAATAGTTAATACTGGAAAATAAGTATTATAATGAGCTTGACAATGCATTCAGCTAAATTAAAAGTTCTCCTATTAATGTTCCAAGTTGGCTGCTAATTCCAGAACTCAGTGCTGTGCATTGGCGTTGCATACAGGCAATGGCACAAAGTACTTTGGCTGATTTATACCCAAAGAAGGTTTTTCCCATAACCTTCTTTTAACAGATTTCTGATATGGATCTCCACAGAAGGGAGAACTTTGTATCAGTCGTGTTGCCTTTCCACCTGCCAGCTTTGCCAGTTTTGCTATTCTGAACTCAGTGTGTTGGGATTCCAATTGGATATGTTCCAGGAAACATGTAGCAAACAAAAAATATTCCCTTAATCCCCTCTTTTCATCTGTGCTTCGAGGTTTTTTTTTGTTTGTTTCCTCTTTCACCAAAATTTGTCTTTCACACAATGACATTAAGGAGATGAAAGTCATTCGGAGAGTGAGTGAGAAATAGTACGTTTGCTGGGATTTCTGGGGACTTTGATGCATACGGTAACATAGAACAGAAAGCATGAACGTCCCTCCTTGCCTGTATTCCCAAATTAATTGGTAAAAGCGCTTATGTTGTATTCATGGTAAAAATGTTTCTGCTATCAAACCAATAGCATGGAAACACAAGTAATATTTTGCCTGGTTCATTTTGGACCAAATTCAGATTTGCAAGTCTGTCCCGTGTCTAGAAAATAGACAATATGTTGACCCTCCTCCCCCCTTTCGTTTCTCCTCAGGGGGCAGTTCTTGTATGTGTTTGTTTATTACTATTACCCTATAAATTAGGGGCTAAGTGTTCTAAAGTCACACCAGTGGGGAAAGGAGATAAGGATAAGTGGATACAAACTTCCTGTTACACAAGCTTCTTGACTTGATTTAAAAGTTGTAATGGAGCAGGAGAAGTGCCAGAATGAATCAGGCTCAAGTTTCAGATAATTCTGTATCTCTCACCACTGGTGTCTCTCACCAGCCGGTCTGAAGAAAGATGTGCTGATTCAGGTATATTGATTTTAAAATAGCCATTTTTAAAAATGAAGCAGTATGTTTTTCTGACCTCTCATGAGCTGGCTGCACAACCTGCAGCCTTCATCTTCCCCTTAATTTTTTCTTGAGGGATGGTACAAAACAAGAATGAAACAGCTGTTATAGCTTCTCTTCTTTTACTTAAGTTTCAAATTATGGAAGACTCCCTCTTTCCCTCTGGCTTGATTACTTTAGAAAATGGCTCATATTTGAGTGTGACTGTGCAGAGTCCAGGTGTCAGCTCTCTTTCCATTCCTGAAAATATGTTAACTGTGTGTTGTCTGAGGACATCTATGAACCTGGAATTTTGGTGTCCATAGAATGATGATAGGAAAGGCTGAGCATTTAGGGAACTGATTTTAATTAAAAATATTTATAGGCTTAGTAGGGCTCACCTAGGGACAAATACTGCATCTATGACAGTCCATGAATAATAAATTTATAATAAAATGTGGTTATTTTCTTTTTTTGTTCTGCTGTACTGATCTTCTCTTGGGGTTTCAGTTTTTTGCTGACAACTACAAAATATGCCTTATTCCCTGCCTGTCAACCATGCCTGACTTGGTATCTCTTCAAAAAGTCTCCAGTGGTTTGAACCCAAGGCAGAAGGGAGGCAAAGCTGAAGACATTGTCTTTGGCCTTCACCATGCCCTGTTTTTTCTTTTGGTGTTGTTGAGAAGACCTTAAACCATGTAGTTGTGGGCAGCAGAAATAGGAGTTGAATGCAAGCCTTTCCGAGTTTTCATTCCTTTTCTATTACATTTCTGGCCAGTAGGACTTTTAAACTGACCTGAAGGTTGGTTGTTTATTGGAAGGCATAAGAGGAATAGGGATTTTAATCTATTAAGAACAAGATTTAAGCCACTGCTCTTGCTCTACCTCATTTATTTTTAACTTCAAATAAAGCACAGCTATGAAACTAGTTCACGTGGGATTTGCAGATCAGCATCCAGGAGCAAGCTTTGTTAGCAGTATTCCCGGATTTGTTACCAGTTGCACCCCGAGCCCAGTTGTGAAAATTAATGGGCAGTAGACTTTTAAATGTTTTGAGGAAAGGCTGTTATTTAATGTGACAACAGTGTATCCAGTAATTATGAGAGATTATGTCTGTTCTCAGGGGCTTGCACAAAACCCTGACCCAAAGAATACTGATGTGATCTGCTAATCCACTTTGTACGCCTATTTCCAGCAGTTTGAAATGCAGATTGAGATGAATCTTTCTTGTACCCAACCCTCCCACCCCTCCAGTTTCTGAATATAAGCGATTGGTAAAATTTCAGTTTGTTTGCATTTTGTCCTTATGTCTGTTTCCTTCCTTGGCTCCCTCTGTCTTGCTTGGGAATGCTGACTAGAGTTGCTAAGAGGGAGTCAACAGTTTTCCAGTTGCAGTTCATAAGCAATGCGTGTACCCACCACAAGAAAACTGCAATGTTTTCAGTCAGACAGACTTTGCTATAAATAGCTCTAAGCTCTTCATATGTACTTCTCTTTAGTTTATCAGGGGATGTATTTTAAACAAAATCAGAGACAGGGAGGCCACTGGGAGTTGCTGGCAATGCAGAGAGAAAAAGATGCTTTGGGAAATTGTTACCTGCATGGCTGTTGAATCATATTTCATAAAAATTATTTGTTGATTTGCGTATGCAAAAATACATTCATTTATATTTATCAAAACTGCATCACCTTTAGTCCACTTGAGTTACATGTGTAGCACAGTAAAAATTAGTTTGAAAAAAGACCAAATTTGAAGATGTTCATGCTACTGTATAGAGATGCTTAAGGTATTGTCTCAAAACCATCTTGGGTACCAGTAGTATGGTTTTGGAAGCCCACCTGAGCTAACACACCATGCCGAGAACTGTGGTCCTACATGGTGGCAGGCACTGAAGTCCTCAGCATAGACATCACTGTAGTTTGGGGCTGGCTGTATTGTATCTCCTGTGGCATGTACTCATCAACACATAGGTTTGCACCATCTGCTAAGAATAAAACTAGCCAGACAAAATCATAATAAATTCCTTCTGACTGGATTCAGTGGAGTGGTGTTGGATCCCACCTAACTGCAATAAAAAATATAAATAGCAATGCATAAGAATGAGCATGCAACTTCCCCAAAAGGTTTAATTAGTGTTACAACTGGGAGTGGGAAACTTCAAACTGGGACAAGCTAATAGCAATGTTTAAATAAAAAAGGATAGTGGTTTGACTAGTTTTAAGAGTATACAGGTATTTTCATTTTTGCTTTCAAAAGAAATTACAAACTATCTAATTAAAGTGATTTTTGTCTGTGAAAATTTTGTGAGCGGAAAAAGCCGCATTTTTGAGGTTGGCTCTTGTACATGGAGAGGCTGCCAGTACTTATGGTTAGGATTGCTGATCCTGTATAACTAAGACCGGGAGCTGAGTGTTATGAGGAGGAAACATTTTTGTCTTTTCATTCCCTCTCTCCCTGTCTTTTCTTTTGACACAGCCAGGACTTGCTTCTCGGGAGTTTCCTTCCAAGATGTGAAGACTTAGTTTGGTGGTGAAGGGGCTTCCTCACCTTCCCTGAGCAGGATTTTCAGTCCCAGTGTGATTTACTTGTTATTTCCACTCTCCTGATGGGACAGGATTGCTGTCTGGTGGCAGCAGCTTCCTGGGTGGCTGCTCTGTTCTGCTCCCTCACACAGACAGAGGGAAGGACAAGTGTGCCCATGCTGTGCAGCCTTTGCCCGTCTCCAAAGAGCTTCAGTAAAGGTGTTTTCAAGTGCCATGATGAGGGACAGGAGAATAAATGGAGAAAGCAGAGCAGGGCAAGGCTAGAAAGTCAGTCACCAGACCTTCTACAGGACCAGGATCTTCTTAATTTTTATATTTAATATCACACATTTAGGTGCAAACTGCTTTGTAATTACCTTAGTGTTCATCAGGCATTTAGTAAAGCTCTAAAACATTGTTTCTTCCCTCAGCTGTGGCAGAAAACTTGTATCTATCACAATTTTAATCTATGATGTTCAAGTTTCTACCACTTCCAGCACAAATTGTTCAACAATATTGGATTTCAGTCTAATGCTTTGACATTAAAGTTGAAGTCATGTTGATGTCATCTTCTAGATGTTCATGTCAACTGAATAAAAATTGTGTTTATTTGTTTTATTTCAAATTACAAAAACACATGGAGAATTCTGGATGTGATCCCTCATGCTATACCAAGGCCCTTGTGTCCTGTCAGAAATCAAACAAAACTTTTCTTCATGGAGCAGCAGGAGAGACCTCAAAAAGCTGAAAATATAGGTGGATTTCTTCACCCACCCAAACAGAATGGCTTTGTTACATGCCTGAGCCTTGTTATTGCAACAGCAGTGACTGTGCAGAAGGGAGATGTGTGGCTTCTGCCTGGAACTACTTGTATTTTGCTCTGGTCCCACACCAGTTCTGTGTTGGTGTGTTGCTTTGACTTAATAGTTAGCTGTGCTTCATTTGTAAAATGAACTCATAACAAAAAAATAAAGTCCACTTTGTCTTCCAGATATGAAAAGATATATTTTAACCTGTAAAATAAATTCAGGTGTCCTGTGGATCCCCTTCCACTGGGAGGCTTTCGCAGCAAGGTCTATGGCTCACATTGGAGCTGTTGCCTTCTCCATTGTCTCAGTTTTCTTCCATAGACAGAAGTTTGTATTATTCCATGTTTCTTGTGTCAGAATTCTATAAGGAAATTGAAGTTGAAATACCTGAAAGCTACAGAACTGAAGGCTTTTTGAGTGGTCATTTTTGGGGGGTTTCAAACCCAAGGAGTCAGCATTAACTGATCTCTTGTTATTTTAGCACAGACAGAAGAGATGTGGTTAAACTCATGGTCCTTGCTAATGCTTTTGTTTTGAAAATTAATCTACTTTTTTTTTTTTTTTAGATGAAATTCAGTCTGTGTTCTGTAGGCGGAAAGCAAAATGAAACTGTATCAAAATAAATTGAGCAGTTACACTGAGGTATTCCTTCTTGAGATGGGTGAAAAACTGTTCAGTCCTTTCTGCTGTATCCTGTTTCAAAACTTGAGAACATGATTGCTTGATACTACTGTTAATCAAAAAAATCCAGTCAAAATGAGAGTATGGCATTTCAGTATAAGTGGTGTACACAGAGTGTCATAAATATACTCTTTTGTGCTGTTTTCCACATCCATTAGTAAATACCTTTTATGCTGTCTCATACTAACATGTCGCAGAAGACACAGAAATGATGCTGTGGGCAATATATGGTATCACAACCTATACAACCTGTAGTACATTATAGTATTTAAGTAATAGTGTAGCTGCTTTCCTCTCTACTTTTTAATTTAAAATATCTTTCACAACAACAATATGTAAGCGTGATGAACCAGAGAGATCACAAAATTTCCAGGTTTATGGAGCTTCTGCATGTAGCATTCTGGTTAATACCCTGATAATGAGTATCAGGCAGGCTGTTTGTGTGACAATACTGATGAAGGGCATCAGTGATTCTTGCTTTCAGTGATTCAGATCAGAACAGTTAATCTCAGTTCAGTTAATTTTGCCTTCCATTTCTACTGGAGTTGCAAGAAACCACTTCTTGTTAGTTTGCAATAACCGTGGAGGAAATGGCTAGTTTCTTAGATGTTGGGTTCACCGAGTCAAAAGACAAAACGGAAAAATATAAGTTACTGATAAATGACAATTATTGTTTCCATCACAAACCAATTAATTTTCTCTGGAGATATTTGTCGATACCTTGGGGATAATGGGGTGTTTGCATAATTTGCTTTCAGAAAAGTGATGTGCTTTCTGTTGTCCTTTCTTACTAGAAAATCGCATATATACAGACATAAAAGGTGAATGCATGATTTTTCAAGTAAGCCAAGGAAAAAAAGACCACCTTACATTGTTGATAACTGTCTATCTTGCTTGACTTGTATCACACTAACAAGGGATTACAAGGGGAGTTTGTAGTTTCATTCTACCATGTTCAGCCATTTCCTCTTGCCCAAATTAAAACTGTTTTGAAATCTTGCCTTCCCACCTGCTACTGTAACTAGAACAGCTCTGCTTCAGCCTCTCCTTACTGTGGTGTTTCTGAATTTCCTGTCCCTGTGGGTTTGTCAGTCCTTAACTCTGCTGTGAATATTCCTATTCCTGTGCAACCCAATATTCGAGTCTGGCCCTGAGATTGCAGCATATGTTTCCCACACAGTCCAAATTTGGTGCAGTATACTGTAAGTTAATCTCCAGTAAAGCATAGCAAAGAGAAAAACCTGGGAAGAAAACAGATGGAGAAAGTAGAGCAAACAATTTGCATATATATGATATGACTCTCAGTTAAGATTAGCATTTCTTACTTTGCCTCAAAAGCTCTTAATAAAAATCTAACTGCATGTTTGCCTCAAATAAGCAGAATCAGAGGAGCTACCCTAATGGGAAAATGTCCCTTCAACCCAGGGATAGCCCAGCACAGTGTGAGAGGGAGTTCCATTTCCTGCTGCAGCCCTGTGTCATTGACACATTGCTGGGATGCTGTAGGCAGAGAGGCAGGGGAAAAGCCTCTGTCTGTGGGATATTTGTTCCCCATAGCCTTCGTGGCACTGAAGCATCAGCAGGGTCCTGAGTTACTCTACATGGGTGGCTGATGGAGGAGCATGACCATTTTCTCATTTATTTAAAGTCCTTCATGGTTCTAAGTATGCAGTTACAAGAAGTGTCTGGGAATGAACTTCTCACTGCCTTCTCTGCACTTGAGAGTATCTCAAAGTAGGCAGGTATTTATCTAGAAAACAAAAAATCAACTTCCCTTTTGCAAAAAGGGAACCCTACTCTTAAGATTCCTCTGAAATTTCCATACATGTGTAGCTCTGTTCTTATATCTCTATCCAAAACTACAAGGAACAATAAGACATTGAAGTGGTCAATCGCCGCAATATGCCACATCCATAAAAGAAAACCATTGACAAATATTAAATGCAGCTATGCAGGAAATAAATAAATAAGTTACAAATCTCTTTTGCTTCAGCAGTTAAAAAGGCATAGAGTTTTCTCACACCCACAAGCACAAGAGTGCTGTATTTAGAGTGCTGAAAAGCAGATTCCAGTACTGAAACTCTCTTCTCTGGCGGACTACATTTGAGTATACTGCCTAAGAACTGGAAGCAGTGACTAAACCATACTTACTTTTGACATGTACTCTGGTACTGTCTGTCTTTCACAGATTGTGATGGAACCAGATAGTGATACTGAAAATCAATGGCAAACCTGGATTGCTACTATTTGCATATTTAATAAAAACTAAGTAAGAAAACTGTACAATGCAATTTACATCTTTGTATAAATCTCATCTCTTTTGTGTTTCAGTATTTTGTCCTTTACAGAATGCAGCAACTTCTTAATCCTGTGTGCTCATAAATAATTCATAGGAAAGGAACTATCAAGGCTGTAGCTGTTATTCTCTTCTTTTACACTGTGATTTCTAAGGTAATCTGAATTGTCCTGTCACTGACGTCTCTTGCTGGGGAGTCTTAGGCTTCATCCTGATACAAGCCCCTAAAATGTATACGCAGATGAGATGGTTGCTTTCCAGAAAGTTATTTTAAGTAACAAAATTAATCAAGTCTTGAGGGATACTGGAAGAGTTTCAGTGTATGAGTTTCTGGTTTGCATTTGTGTTAGTTAAGTGGGACTTTACTGCTCGTTTCAAACCTGCATACTGAGTGTGAAGTTCTCTCTTCAGTAAACATGGCTTCCTGTTGATGGAAAAAGTTGCTTATAAGGAGATTTCTGCTTTCTTTTGACCTTTTAGCAACTAAATAAATAGAATCCCAGATCTTGCTAGGTTTTTGTCTTTGCAAACTTATGCAAAGGTGAGAGGTTTCTAGGGTAGTAAAGGCTTCCCAGGTCAGTTACAGCAATCCGGCAATCACTGCCATATAGGTCAGCACAGCTGGAAATGTTTCCCTGGCTACTGGCAGATGGCTGTGCTGCAATTACAAAAAAGTCTTCAACTTTGAAAAATGGTAGTGTGAATGTAAGCTACTTTGCTAGATAAGACATTTAGAGGGATTGTCAAGGATTTTTTCTGTACTTGACGATGGCAATCCAACCGGTTACCAAAATAACTTGTTACATGTTTGAGGCAGAGCATCTCCTGAGGATGGCTGCAGGGGACACCCTGAGGAAAGCCAGCCCCCAGCCGCATCCTAAATGGCTGTAGGAGTGATTGCAGCTGGGCATGTGGTAGGAATTTGTGATTTATGGAATCACTGCAGAACCAATTGGAGATCATTTGCTTCTCTCTTATTTTTCCTTTAAGAGGGACATTACCGTAAATAACGTCTGTTGAAGAGGAGGGAAAAACATGCTGTGGTTTGTTTGACCTCCTTGTCCTTTTGCATCCCTTTGAAGCTGGCGAGTAAATAATCTGGGCAACAAAGTCAGCACTCCACAGTGTTCCTTTGTTTCTTCTGCTGCTCTACCTTCCCTTCCTGCCCCCAGCCCTCCTGCCAGCCACTGCTTGGTTAGCTTGTGCAGCAAAATGGGTGTCCTCGGTAACTCGCAGATGTTAAAATGTTACCTGGGAACCTAATGAAGTCAAACAAATTAAAATGCAGCTCAAAGGAAATGTTTACACACTATTTGTTTTTCCTTTTGCAGTACAGCACGCTGTGAAGTGGGGGACTTCTTCCCTTATAAAGATATTAAGACTAATTTAATGACCATGGAAGACAGCAATCACTGGTTTTTTTTTTTTTTTCAGATGATTACAGACTTTGCCTTAATTTGTAATGGTTTCTTTCATTATTGAAAATAGTTTTTGTGGTATTCCCAAAACATTGTGAAGAATGCAAAGCTGGACTTCTAAAAAAATCCTGCTGTGGATTTATATACTTTAGAAGCAGGGCTCAGCCAGTTGCCTGGCTGGTGTAAATGGCATCTGCCCTGAATTTAGTGGTTTCTGAAATGCCCAAATTCACGGCCAACCCCCAGCTCTCCCCATAGTGCCTGTGGCTCCCCACAGAGGAGGACTGAGGGTACTCACCTGCCCAGAAATGCCTGAAGCCTGTGATGTTGCCCTTCCTGTTAGTTACCTGCTTGAACTCACTGCCAGGACAAGCACAAAGGTCTGACATATCACCGTTCTCTGGAAAAGTGATGTGTTTAGGTCCCAGTTGTGTGGAGCTCTCTTCCTTCGGTTATAATGGTGAAGTAAAGAGATGATGCTTTTGACCCAGGTTTGGCAGCAGACAGGTTAGAGATGAAGCACTTAACTCTGGATTTTACTCCATCACCTCAGAAAGCAGTGCAGGCAGGAACCCGTTTTGTGTTGGTAGTGTCCATGATTCTATTAGTGGTGGAGGTTAAAGGAGCGTGTGAAAACCTAAAGTGGTTTCAGACTGCACCAGTGGATTTGGATGGCATCTAGGAAGAAAACTTGGGTTTTCCCTGTCTTTTCTCCTATCCTATGAGAGCTGGGAGGACACTGGTTTGACTGGAAGGAGTTGATTTCTTTTTTGGATGCTTATCTGTTCTTATGCATAACTCAAATCTCATTTCAAACATGGATACAAAACTCCTTGGTTCAGTTATTATTGTAGCTTTTAATAAGCTGGAGTTATGTCTTCAGTGAAAGCAATGTGAAAGATGAGACGAGTCTTATTTCTCCTTGTGGAGCTTCTCATCAGAGCTCTCAGAGCTGTACCCTTGACTTAGTGGCATTTTCTTTGCTTTGATTGCGTCCATTTGCAGCTGTGGCTCTTCAGAAAATGCTGATTGTTTTTGCTGAATCCAAAATGTAGGTATACAAGTCCCCTCTAAAGGGGGGAAGGAGTGGGAAAGAAGGACAGGCCATCAGCTCCCAACATCTCTGCTCCGTGGCCTCCATGCAGGGTAGGGGAAGCATGCCTTGTCCCTACCACCACCATGAAGGTGGCCATGTAAATGGATGACAAACTGGGAGAGGGCAGAGAGGGAAATTAAGGTTGCTTTGGAGGACTTCATTCCAGAGGGAAAAGATGGGCAGCCAAAGGGCAGCAGGTAAGAGGAGTCTGTAACCAGAGAGACCAGGAGTGAAATGCTGGTGCCTGACGGGGCTTGTCCAATGGGATGGAAGAGGGCAGGGAACTGTGGCCTGAGTGCATGAACACACCTAGGTGTAGCATGTATTTAGCACTGGAACGAGTCCAAGTCCGTTAGGAATTGCTTCATGAGGGTGAATCAGGATGAAAAAGGCAGCTGTTTGCTGCCGGGATATTGTAGCAATGCTTTTGAAAATGTGCTTTGATATCATACTCTGTAGCTGTTTTGTAGCTGGCCATATCAACATGTTTCTGAAAGGTGCGGCACATGGAAACTTTGTATAGCATTTATTAGCAAAACTGTAGCCTTTTCCCTAGCTCAGGGGGGAACGTGCTGAGTGCTGGGATGAAGGCGCTGTGCACATCCACGTGTGCATGTGAGCAAGGAGTGTTAAAGCCCGGGGAGTGGGACACCAGGGCTCAGCTTGTGTGCTGGGCTTGGGAAGGGGTGGGAGGGCAGAGTCGTCCTAGCCAGGTGACTCCGGGTGACAAGGGGGTACCTGAAGGAACCAGCACCATTTTCAGAGATCTCTAGCTGTGCTGCTTCTGACACCACCACTATTTTTTTAAAGCCCCAGAACCTGTCAGGGTCTGTGTCTGAGGCAGCTCACAGTTCAGGGGCAGAGCTTCTTAGTGGGCATTGATTTCATCACCTATCTCCTTCCTGAACAGGTTAGACCCCTGGGGCGGGGGACCCTCTTGCCTGCGAGCCAGCAGCTATGATCAGACACAGCTGTTTGGAGATACTTTTCCACCTCGTCTCACATGTATCCACCACATGTACATCTGAGGGTGGGAAATGGTACTACCTGCCAGCCACTTGGTGTCTTCTCTTGCCCTCTCCACGAGGACATGTGCCGGTGTCTTCTGGAGGAGTCCTGGGTTTGGTTTTACAAACATGCACTGCTCTCAGCAAGTACTGTGTGAGACAGGGCAAGGTGTGAGTGCTGTGGCAGAAGGTACTAATTGTGGTTCTCACTTCCTGAGCCATTGTCTGCCATAGCAGACTATTTTTATCTCTGGTAAAGAGCCCTAATTCCAGTGCTGTGTGATCTTTGGTACAACCTGCATGTAGGCCAACAGTCACCCACGATCCAGAGACCATGATCTTGGTCTTGAATCAAATGCTCATGGGATTTTGGTTTACAAAGCGTGCTTGATATGCTTTCAATAACTCCTCATGCTGAGGAGACATTTAATCTAAGTAGGTTTAGACTCTGGTTGCTGAATACCTTGCACTCAAATGTTTTGTCTTGGTCCTGTCCAGTGGGAAGTGATGAAACTTGGATGTCTGAGGCAAGCCTGCCAGCTTCTTGCCAAATGGGGTGATAGAAAACAGTTGTCAGAAGTAGTGCTAAGTGAAAATTTAGTGTCAGCAAGAAATTCTGTGTCAAACTGACTGGTTGAATAAACATGTTTCCAGAGCTGTGCCTATAGAAAAGAGTGTGATGTCACAATAGTTTTCATAAGGACAAGCAATTGTGTTTTCAGCTCAATGTATTTGGTGTTTGACCAATACATTTCTACTGGAAATCAAAATTTCCTGTGGAAAATAGGAAGAACAAAACTAATGATAGTATTTTTCACATTTTTCATTTGAAAATGTGAATAGGAATATACTTTGAATTCCTTACAACTTGCCTCTATTTCTGAGATCTTGGTATATAAAGGTGTTACATTAGTAAGTTTTTTTTAAGTCTGTCTTTGAATTATCAGATCCTGAGCTTTATTATACTTTCCCTCTATACCTTCTGGCTCATTCCCTAGAGTGGGTTTTCCAGCAAATTTCAGTGTAAGATTTTTCTTTGGTAATCTTGCTGAGAAACTAAAAATTCAGAGCTGCAGTCAGCCTTCTCTGTAAGAAATAATACAAAAACAATGCAACAAAAGTTACTAGGACTCGATCTGACTTTTTGGACATTGCTTCAGTTCTTGTGGCAAACAAGCTTTTATCATTAGCTTTTCCTTTGAGGCAAGCAGGCAGACCAGAGGCAGTGAGGAACATTACAGATGCAGAGATGCTGAGCCTACCTGTCATCAGCTGCAATGTTCAAATGACCATGATCCACCAGTGAAAAGTCAGAAAATAGCATTTATGCCTTCTTAGCTTAAAAGATGTTTTGGTGTTAATACTCTGACTCAAAGACAAAAAAAAAAAAAAAATTTCCCTGGGAACAAGACCTTGTGTAACCTCAGCAGAGGAGGATGACAGGCTGAGGTCTCTCACGCACAGTCTCACCTGTATACTTTCTGTAGAAATCTAAGGCTCTGTGACCTGGACAGTTGTCAGGGTCTTACCATGATAGCAATGTCTTTACAGTTTTTTGAGGAGCATTTTATACCACATAGGATCCATGGGATTGTGCCAAGATGACACAGGCCAGAACACAGCCCAGTGAGATGAAAACTATGTGAACACAAAACTTTTGATTTTAAGGAGTTCATCCCCATGTGGTTCTGTAACTTTACCTTTTGTTTTCCCTTTTATTTCCTAATAAGGGTAAGTTGCAAACCAAGCTCAAGATTGTAGTTACTTTATTTTCATCAGCCCAGCTAAAGTAAATGCTCAAAGTTAGAAATATGCAGTTTAAATTAAAGGCCATTGGCAGTTCTTATTTTACTACAAAACAGTTGGCTACACAGGCAGCAAGGCTATCCTGTGTCCTGCTGGAAGTGATCTGGTTTTACACTGCCTGGACCTCTGTGGACCCCTCTCTCTGTTCAGAAAGTTGATCGTTCATGTACTGTATTGGTCTTTATATTTTTCTTCCAGCTGCAGAAAGTTTTCGTTGAAAGATAGTTTGCTCACGAGGCCAGTTTTCCTTTCATCTTGAGTATTTTCCTATGCATCCTAAAATCAATAGTGGTTGGATAAAAAACTGGAACAACAAATGTTTTTTAAAGTATGTGATCAAAGAGATATGAAAAAACCTATTTGATTTGTTTTACAGTGATATGATTTTGGGTCTATATCTCCTATTCCCCTCTATTCTCAGCATGAACCTGCAACAAAAATAAATAGCAGGCAACAAGGTTAGTAATAAGGCTAAAACTTCAAAATAAATGTGGTTGCTTGTGAAAAAGCAGTTGAGTGAGTAGGATAAAATGGCAGTGTGGTTATATAGTAGAAAGTCAAAGTTTGATAGCTTGGAACTTATCTTTGCACAGGATGCCACTTTCCTCGACAAACCCTGGTACGGCACATTTCTTTTGCAACACTTCATTTCTGGTTGTTTGTTTTTAAATAACCTTACAAAATCTTAATGTTGTTTTTCCTAATGTTTTTGGAAGGAAATTCAGATAGTAATTAAAATGCACAGACCAAAACAATTTAAGCAAAATATCCCCCAAAGTAAAATTTTGGGTAGTTATAGTGAATATTATGAATTCCCAGCTCTGATTCTCTATTTTATTAACACTTCTTGGATTAGCCTTGGTTTTGCAGAGATAAAGGATAGCAGTATACAAGACTCCTATGTAAAGAGTGCCTATGCCCTAACTGACCTAAAATTGAGGACTGCCTGTTACATGCATGTGTATATATAACACTATTTCCACTGTTGCAAAAGTTGCCATTATTTGGAAGACTGAGCAGAATGAAATGGCTTAACCTTAAATATATAAATTTTAAGTTACTAGTATACTTTTAAATAGTTCAGTAAAAATTGCTTCCTTTAATAGTCAAGGTCTCTTATCTGATACCTGCTTCCTTCCCCTCTGTGGATGCTTCCTGTTTTCTGTGTCAGTCCACACATCCCCCCATGTATTTCCATGTGCCTTTTCCTGTTGTCCTACGTTCTGCTGCAGCTGTTCCTCAGATGCCTCTCCACCAAGGAAAGGCTCCAAGGCTGAGCTGGCTCCTAAACAGTGCCATGAAAACACACTTTATGGGCACCTACTCTCACCTCTTGAGCAAGGAGGCAGCAGCACTTGCATCTCCAGGCATGCTACTGTGAAGTAGCCTGCGTGCCATTAACAATGCACATCCCACTTTTGAAGTCCCTCTTGTGTCTTCACCTTGTCCCATGCTTTTTGTGCTTCTCAAGTGACACAAGTAAACCAACAGGAAAGTAAGATGAGTTGGGTCTGTGATAGGACATAGTTAAGTCATGTCTGCTGTGCTTTCATGTATGATTCAGTTACCTTCTCTGTGATGGCTATTGCTATGGAAATAAAATTTGGACTGATAATTCGGAGAAAATTATTTAACAAAGCATCCTACTTATTACGTGTGGAATTGCATCTTCAGTGATTTGGTAGGGTTTATTTGTAAAGCAGAAAGCCAGAGACACACTGTCTGTACAGTACTGTCAAATACACCGTAGTTCATCAGTGTTCCCAACCTTCCTTTCTACTGCTTTACAAGAGAAATGTGACTGTGTTTTAGTTACCTATGTTCCAGCAACAGCAGACCTGAGGTGGAGCATTATAACATACTTTTTTAAAAGGGGGAAGTGCATGAGACATGATTACATGGTCCACATTTTCTTACATGTTTTTTGTTGAGGGATATTTTTTTCTTTCATTTTTGTTCTTGTTCTGCAGGGGATGGATGTGGGCACACAGTGATGTATCAAGACAGTGGGACGCTGGCGTCCAAGAACTATCCTGGGACATACCCAAACTATACTCTTTGTGAAAAAAAAATCCAAGTGCCTCCAGGAAAACGCTTGATTTTGAAAATTGGAGACCTGGATATTGAATCACAGAAATGCGAGTCCAGCTACCTTACTATCCAGAGCTCTTCAACGCTGCACGGTATGTAAAAGATAAAGTGATGGTCAGTGCACGAATTGGTAAAAGTGTGAGTAAAAGCAGCTCAGAAAAATGCAAGAAACATCAACTTCTGTCCTCTCCTCCTTTTCATATTCAAGTGTGGTTTTTTTCTGTGTGGGAGTCCATTGCCCCTCACACTGTATTGTTCTGCCAAGGTTAAGGGTCCTGCCATGCTGTGCTGAGGAGAGGCTGCTGGGGCCATGGCAGCGTGTGCCCGGCTCTGGCACATCCACCCTAAGGGCTCTGCCTTTGGACCTGCAGAGCTGTACTATCACAGTTTTGGTACAGCAAGTTTGTGGATCTACATAAGCCCTGTTCCCTTTTTGTGTGGGGAAAGAGCTTGCTCATGAACTAGATAAATATGAGAAATTGGAGTCAGATATCCTGGATGTCCCTATTTCTAGGCGGTTTATGGCTCAGAGAAGAGATAACCTTTACTGTTGCTAGCTATTAGCCACTGATAACCTTTGCTAATGTGCAAGCTTTAATACTTGCAGATATTAAATGCATGCAACCAGACTGTACTCCTGTAAGAGATTTGCACAGGAAGATAAGCAAATAATCTGCTGTAGCTGTGCACTTAAAACAATCATAATGAAAACAGAATCCTCCCCAGGGAGAATCTGAGGCCTTCCTCAAATGGGTTTTCCCAACCAGTTGTCACTGAAACTTTGATCTGCACTTTCTAGAAGAGTCAAACTGATTTTCAAGTCAATCCACTCTTTTTCAGACTCATTTTTCCAGTTTAAATCCTGGCTGCAAGGAGTTCCTCAATGTAGGAGTAAACTCGGAAATTGACAGTTCCTAAAATTTTGGCTGCTGGAAGTGGGCTGTAACCCATCAGTCAGCTGAGGCTGAATGTGCTGTACTGGATTTAAAAGGCAGAATGGACTCAATGGGAAAATGTGATGAAGTTAGGAGCAACTCAGAGCCTCTGCAGGTTTTCCAGCTTATTGTTTGGCTCAGAAAAGTGTGGTTCTCCAAAGATGAGATCTCATAAGGTATCTTTAGTAGTAAGGAGGGTTGATTGCCTTTCATTCATCAGCATGATAGGCTTATCACTCATCTGGTAAGAGAAGATCAAACGAGGTATTAAAGCCTTGCTCACAGAGGAAGGTAAAGGTAATTACTGTTCTCATGGGGAAGGTATTACATTTCGAAACAGCATTCACTAAGAGTGGGCAGTGACATGCTGATATTGAAGCCTTGCATAGAGCTTGATTTGAGGCTTAAGGAACATCTCTGTTCATTTGTGCTGGGGTTTTTTAATGTTATTTATTTATTTCTTCACTATGAGGGTGGTGAGGCACTGGAACAGGTTGCCCAGAGATGTTGTGGATGCCCCATCTCTGGAAGTATTCAAGGTCAGGCTGGATGGGGCCCTGAACCACCTGATCTACTGAAAGGTGTCCCTGCCCATGGTGAGGTGGAGTTGGAAGTAGATTAAAGTCCTTTACAACCCAAACCATTATATAGTTCTCTGATCCCTTTCATAACTCTCAGTAGTGAGTTGTTTTTACCTGAAACAATCTGTCTGTACTTGACAGTAAGAAACAGGGGGTTTGTATTGCGTTAACATATCTTTAAATACTAAATTTTTATTAATACTAAATTGATACTACATTTTATTGGCATTTCTAATCAAAGAATCTTCTTGGAAACAGGGATAAATCAATATATTGTTTTCTAAAGTGAAAAACTAAGCTTGGATGTTGATTGAAATTCTGGGCCCTTACGTGTCAGCATGAAGACATATTCCCATAGTTTATCCTGCGGTTATTCAGCCTGTAAGCACAGAATACCTGTGTATTATGCAATCAATTCCACATGATTAATTTTTTCAAAGTATTCCCACACCCATTTTTAGATGTGATTGGTAATGTCTATATAATTTGCATTCTCACTAATGACCTGCACAACTAGCAGATTTTGCTCACCTCTGATTAAACCAGTTTTATAGGTTAGACAGACATGTCATCTGTAATGGTTTTTGTGGTCTGCAGCTCTGTAGACTTTTCCACCACCATACCTACAGAGTCTCTACTTTGAGGTAAATTCATGCAGCACAACAACGTAGAAATAGTTCTGTAGGTGTAAATTCATGATGTCACTTGTCTTTTAAAAAATATGGGATGTCTTAGGTGAGATTAGAGCTCCTCGGCATCATTTTTTTCAATAGTTTTGCTGCAGCTCTGGGCTTTAATGTGCATTTATGTAAGCAAAAGGATCCCTGTGAGTAAGTGCTGCTACATACATTCAGTCTGTTAAGTGGCCTTTAGACAGCTGTTTGTGAGCCCAGATCTCCTCTTTGCAACCCTCTCCTCTTCACAAATGTCTATAGGCAGGTCAACATGTTCCCTTTGGCCAAGGAGATACTGACCTTTACCATTGAAATTGTTTCACAGGATGATAGAGAGTTTAAAATAGCTTGCAGGCATTGAAAACATCTGAGCAATTAAAAACCAGTCCTGTATTTGACCTGGGTTTAAAAAGGAAAACCTAAAAAGCAAAGTATGAAAGCTGGCAGTGTGAATATTGCTCATATTTCAAATTAGCCGAGCAGTCTTTGCTCTGTATTTAGGAAGTTTGCAATTACAGGACAGTAAGGTCCAGAGGGAAATATGTTTTAAATACCATGCTGATCTCTTCAACTTTTCACAAGACAACAACATGACTGTCAGGATGAGTAGAAACATCTGTTGAGGAGTATATCTGAAGCTTAGAAAATTGGTCAGAGGCAAAACACTAGTTTATACATGTAAATGTAAGATTAGTGTAAAGAAGTCTCCAGATGACAAAGTATTGTTTTCCTTTCTGATTTCTTCCAGTCTTTACATTTAACTGTAATTCATTCATGATTATAACACTCTGCAGGGATTCATGCAATACAGCAAGGAGTAACTCAGTTTGTGTTTGGAGTATTTATGTTCCATGCAGTAAGGGGAATCTGTTAAATACAAATGAATGGATTAATTGATTTATGTTAGCTGTAACATTGATGTCTTCACTTTTGTAAGTTGGTGACTTCAGATTAGACCACTTACATGCAAATTTTATTTAAGTTGAGGTCATTCCTTTAATTTTTTAGGCTGATAGAAGAGTACAATTCATTCCTAGAAAAGCATGTAGCGTTGTTGCATATGCTGATCTACTGAAGCCTGAGTCCCAACTGAAACACAAATGAGACACTACAATTTTTCCCACCTTTGATACTTCTCTGCTTTGATGGACCTGTGAAGGCAGCTATTGGATTTAGATTTCTCCAATACTGCAAGTAAAAGATGGTAATTAAATAATCTCAATGAAGTTCTAAAACTGGAGACATAAAATGTCTGACCACTGTATTTCTGGGTTCTTACTCCGGAGATTATTTTCTTCAGTGTTCACTGGAGGAAAGAACCTGTAGCAAGCATTTTCTTTCAAGCTGTTAGCTTTGTATCCAGACTTAGACGTGAAAATATTAATCATCAGTCAGCAAAGGGAGTCTAACACCTGCTTTGGTGAAACTGAGTCACCTTTGTCTGACAAACCTTTAAATATTAGCGGAGTTGCACTAGTGTTGTCTCTAGGAGAAATAAATAGATGATCATGTTCTGTTCCAAAGGCACAGCTTTTTACTGGATTAAAATATGGGTCTTTTGTCCCACAAAAAGAATCTAGAATAAAAATTAATATGAACATAATCTCACAGTGTAGACAAGGTGCAGTTTTACTGAAATGCTTTTCTTCTCAAGTTAATTGCATTATCTGAGCATATTAAAAATACTGAGCTCTGAAGTAGAGCTTCTGATTTTTTAATTAGTTAAAGGGATATGTGAAAACAAGATTAACCATGTCGGCCCTATTGTTCTCAAGAACAAAATATGCACTACTTATGAAGATGGAACATAAATGTTCTAAAAGTTCAACAGGAACTACTTTTAGTCAGCTTCACTTCATGTCTTTATCAGACTTCTGTACCTCTTTTGATCCTTTTTTATGGCTTTTTTCTGCCTTTTTCCTCATTTAATGGCTTAGTATTTTTTCCCTTAATTTTGTGAGATGATCATCAGTCTTGACTGAAGAGAAAGACTAAAGAAGAGATAAGTGCCTACTTCTCCATTCACTTCCAGTCAGTGGGAGTTTGATATGTTCCTCTGGGGTGGATGTCAGAGCTGCTGAGTGACTAGTAATAATTTGGAGAGTTAGTGCAGTTGACTTGTTCTTGCATAATTTGCAGCCGGTAACCAGTGAAATAGAGAAATTTCTGAAAATGTTTTTTCCTCCCCTCGCTCCATCACTAAGGGCTGTTAGACAAATTGAGCATTTACTCAGTCACAAGTGCTTTCTGAGAGCGTGCATGTGTGTGTGTGTGTGTATGTGCAGGACAACTGAGTGCCTTTGGATGCCTCCTATCTGTCATTAGACTTGAGGGGATTTATCAACCTGCCTCTCGTTATTAGGTATTGAAATAAACATCTTACTTGAATAAAGGGTGTGTCCAGGTTTCTTTGTTGCCCCTCAAAGGAAACTTGTTATTACTGTATTGTTTCTGGTATTTCAGGAAACCCAGGGAAATGCCCAGACAAGTTCTTGCTGAAGATCAAGTCGAGCAGTTTCTTAACAGTCAAAATGCTTCTAACAGTTGGGTTTCGCCTGAGTGGTTGCCTGAATATCCTGGGGTTTCAGCTTTGGAAAGATCGATGCAACAAAGAATGTCTGTGTTTTGTTTTACCAAATGGACCCTTTTTTCTCTTAGCTGCATACAGTGTATTGTATATTATTCTCTGTTTTTTGTTAAGCTACAGCTCTTCACTCATGATTCCTTGCTGTTGCTGTAATTCTGTCCTTGGATTTAGCTAAAACCACAGCAATGTTAGAAATTGGGGATCTCGCCTCAGGTCAAGCAGGCAGCCATACAGCCTGTGCAGGTGGTCCAGACCCTCCATTTTTAAATTGCAATTACTTATCCAGTCTAACTCGGATGCCTTTCCCTTATTGCAGTCTCTGGTGAGCCTTTGGAAATGCTAACTGAAAGTTTTATTTGTTTTTCTTAAACCAAGAAATGCTTACTGCTCAGCCTGAGGTCAGACTGTGTTGCACAGTGTTAAATGTTGAATAACCAGGCTGTCTCATCCCGTCTACTCTGTCAACTTTTATCTACCAAGTATTAAACACCACCTTCCCCGAGTCCTTGCTATGGGGGAGAGGAACAGTTACTGCTTATCAAAGTGAAGTATTTGTGTGAATGTGGGATGGAGATGAATTCAAGAATGCAGATGTTTTCATACAACAGATTCCTGTTGGTTTTGTGTGCTATTTGTGAAAGACTTGCACTCTGGATCAATTTTTTGTTCTGAAGTGAAAAAGAATAATCTGTGTTCGTCATATCCCCTGTCCTTCCCCAGCTACTGAGGTAATTCCAAATTGATTTATTTGAGAAAAGGTGACTGAATATAAGGATGACAATTTGCTCTCCCCAAACAAATTCATTAGGATATATTAACCCTGGAGAGGTAGATCTATGGGATTGTTGCTGTACCTTGCCTGCCAACCACAGCTTACTCTGAAAGCAATGACTGAAAAAAGGGAGAAAATTCTCTATTGAACAGAGGATGTCATTATTTGATATCTAAACTGAGTTTCTTAAAGGCCTCTGTGAATGTCAAACTGCAGATTTCAAATGGAGTTGAGGAATTTGAAAGCCGAATGAGCATAGTGAACCGTAGCTAAAGAGTTGCTTCTAAAAGAAAGCAAAAGCCTTACAGAAGAGGCAGAAAGTATTAGGAACTACAGGAACAAACAGCATGTAGACATTGCCAGCTGGTGTAAGAGTAGAGAATCCTCTACGCACAGCGTTTCTACAGGAAGTAGAAAAAAATAAAGGAACATAGTTCAACAAAGAAAGCTCATGAGCTGTGCCAGAGCCTGTTTGACAGGAGAAGTAAACTAGACCACATAAAATCAGAAAATGCTGTAAAGATCGTAAGATTTGCAAAACAGCATTATTACGAAAAGGACAAAAGCAGTAGGCTAGTTGCTAACATTAAAAAAATAAACAACATAAAATATTCTTTTCAGTCTCCAGAGGAGCAAGCCAAAGGATGTCCATGAGGCAATTTACAATGTATCTTGCAGGATGTTAATGCTACTTGTAGACAGTGATTCCAAAATAAAACTATTTCATTTAAACCACCTAAACCATACCAATAGATTAAATGTTCTGGATGAAAGGCATTAAATGTTAGTTTAATTAAAGAATATTAAATCAGGTATATTTGAAATCCTTGGACCCCTAATATCTCTCCTTCAGAATTTTATATATCTATGTATAAGAAGAATCTGGAGCAAACAGACAGAACCATAGTTGGGTCAACTTGTTAATGAGACACAGAAAGAAGAAAAAGCCCTGGCATCTAGATATACTGAAATATGGAAAACACCTACTCAGTTTCATCACATGTAACACATCTGTTTATTAAATCAAACTCTTTTCTTTGTTCTTGGTAAACAAACCAAATTATCCTGCCCACTTATCCCAACAGAGCTCCAGCCAAGTCACTTTAACAGGAAACGGGGAGAAATCAGCATTCATGACTGGTTTTTCAAGCTACATATGCAAAACAACTTACCTCACAACTAACAGAAGATGAAAAACTGATAATGTGATCTGGCAGTTCTCAAAAGGGATCTTAAAAAGCCTTTGGCTAAGTTCCAGGTTTAGGAATTAAATATTTATCCAGAGTCAAGTCCAAATGCTGCAGCAAAAATTAACAGGGCCTTATAAACAAGTTTCTCATTTTCATACCAGACACAAACCAAGGCTTTCTCCATCTTCCCTATGGTTGTAGAGTATTGGTATAGGCAGCCCGGAGAAATCAATAAATCTTAGGTGGAATGGGCAGACAAGACAGAGAGCACATATGAATGAGTTTTAAAAGTAAATGATAAAAGTATTTTTGTCACCTCAGTTGCAAATGGAAAATATTGAGTAGTAAATACAATTTTCAGATGAAGTCTAATGTCTACAGATGTTGATAGGTTTTAGTCTTCTAATGTCTGTAAATTCTAACAGTATATATATTCAAGGTACTAGGTAAGTCAATAGAGAGCAAATTTACTAGGCATTACTGTGTATATAGAAAGTGCATCTAATTCAGGGGTACCACGAGCTGAAATGCAGAGAGCCTTTGAGACTCTCATCTCTGGCTTTACCACATGAAAAGATATAGAAGACTGCTGTATGGAAGTGCATAGGAAAGAGTCCATAAAAACAAAGATGTTATATTTCTAAAGAAAATTGGAAAAACAGATGAAAGCATAAAATTCTCTCATCAGTCAAAACTGAATGCAAAGAATTGTCTTGACCCTGAATCAGTTTTATTTTCTAGGCTTTACTAGTTGTCCCCCTGGGGAATTTCTTGGAAGACCATCAGTGTAAAATAAATTGATTAGGAGAAAAATGAGAATTTGAGGTTAGAAAGACCACTCTGCAAAAACTTGGCAAAATGGAGTGAGATGCTGCTAAACCAAAACCAATATTATTAGGTAAATCAAATTAGAAAGGTGCTTTTACACTGATCATTTTAAACACAGTAAGCACCACAAAGAGTGAATTAACACCATTTCCTGAAAACTATACATGTCAAGTTTTTTGGGGGAGTAATGAACCTCTAAGCCAAACTGATTGTTTTTTCTAAGAACACCAATATAGGAATGAGATAATGTTTACATGATTTTTCTGAACCCTACCTCTCAGCACTTATTTCTGTATTTGATAACATGAAAATAAACTCTGCTAAATCTCAGGCAAGTCTGAGGACCTGATAGTGTAGTGCTGATATGGTATTACCTGAGTTATTGAGAAGAAATATATTGAAATATCTTGCAAGGCTTCCCCAGTTTGCAATGAAAGAACAAGTGAATGTTTTGTAGTACTAATAAATTCTTTCCTTTCGTCACCAGTTTTTTTCTTACAAATCTTTGCAGAAAACTGATGAACTTTTGGAAAATACTCCTTCCTTGAGTGTATATTCTTCCTTGTTTCTATATCCTTTAAGGAATTCATCCTAGGCCTCCTTGCTTTTGAACTACCCATGGGAATGTCTCAGTAAACCAGAACTGCTCTCAGCACAAGATAACCATAGCCTGGTAACCTTTTTGGATTTATCACTTAATGGTAGAAACGTGTCTTTAGGCATCAAATGCTGATTTCTTAAGCTGACTTTTTTGAATTTTGAGTTTCTGAATGTACGAGTTTCATTCAGATTATACTACTCTATAATCTAGACTATTTTATATTTTATTTTACTGGTTTTGCTCATGAGGTGCGGTTTGTTTGTATAGTTATCTGGAACATATGTAGGCTTGCTACTGCAGGAGACACTCATCCCTAATCCAGTCGATGTGTGGTTGAGTGAATCAGCCATCTAAATTATACCTACAGAGTAGATAGGTCACTGCCAATTGCTGCGAGGGAGAATGCCAAAGAGCACTTGTGAGAAAATATGTAGAGAAAGTCCTTGAGAGAAGAAAAGGACTAAAGCTTTCTCAGGTGTTTTGTTTTGAAGAAGTGCAATGGCTCCTTGTCTTCTTCCCCTTTCTCAGAAAAAAAAAAAATCTAAGTTAGCACTTCACTTCTCCCACTGCAATCTGACACAAAAGACCCCAAATAAATCACTTGTGAAGTTGTCTCGTATGACACGGTGTCAGATGCTGTCTTTTTGATAAGTTCATTTCCTAAGCAATTTGTTTAACCCTTTTTATAGACATTGTTTTCTCTGACTAAGTCGTGAGTCATTTTTCAACACATGAGTACTCCAGGGAAATGTCACACTGTTTCTCCGCCTGCCTGGCTTCACCATGTGATTTTTACAAGCCAAAAGACAAGTTCATCCTTTTGTTTGTCCCATTCTGCTGACAGCTGGCTGTCGTTGGCTCTGATTGGGCTACTCTGTAGGCTGACCTTATAGTTGTTATAAGGCAAATGAAGTATTTGGGAAAGTTCCCCCCCAGCCTCAGAATATCAAGCAAAATGAAGAAGCTTTTAGGAGCCTGTTAGGAAGGGTATCACTCATCAAATTTGTGTCATGCTGTGAATGTAATTTCGTGTGTCTCGGAAGTCAGTTCCAAATTGCCCTAAAGTAGCCGCAACCACCACCAAAATGAGGTTGTCTAGGAAAAATCGGTGATCATTTTTCATCCCAAAGACTTACTTTTGGACACAAAAGCTGTCATTTACCTCAACAGAACAGATGGGCTGAGGGCTTGTAAAGGGTCATTTATTTCTTTTTTTCTCTTGGGGAAAAAAAATCTGTTTGCCACCTTACAAAAACCTCTTTGCAGTTTATGTTGTAAATAGCCTCATAAATTCAAACAAGTGTACCCAAACTACTTTTGATTTTCTGTGTTATCTGTGCTTGAGGGCAGCCAGGGACAAGCATTTGCACCCAGGTATGGTGACAGAAGGCAAGCTCAAAGACTGTGGCAGTCTCAAAAGAGCGCTTCCTTTGGGAACTGACTTCTGAAGAAGCAAATGTACTTACTAGGAGTCCTGGGCATGCCTGCTGTCACAAGAAAGGAGTGTCCCAAAGACTGTTCCAAGATACAGCAGTTGGTAGCCATAAAACCCTTATCTAATTCAATGTAAGTGCAAGGCCCTTGTCTCCCTGTCCCACTCCCTTCATCTTCCCATTTCTCTACTTTTTTCTTTAAAACTCTAGAGACTTGAACTGTATAATTCCATGGTCTGATGGTGTTTTTAAAAGGGAAAAGATTAAGAAATGTTCTCCGCAAGGTGTTATGAGCCTTGCAGTATAATTTGGCTTGTGGCACGCAGGTCCTTGAAAACCAGGTACTCTGTGATCTTAATCCTTCCTGACTGGCTGCTGTGCCATTGCAGAATGAGCTGTACACGTCTGGAGAGTTTATCTAGGAGACCCTGCCTAGATCCCTTGGATTGCTTTTGAATGCTCTGTTATTTTCTCTAATGAATTACTGCTGGTTGTAAGCATGCTGTACTTCAAAGGTCGAAGGGCATTAATCATTCTCTTCAGGCTTGTGTGATGAGAGACGTGGATGCTGGAATTTCTACCATGGAGAGAAAATTGGATCCTGGCCACTCCTTGTCAGGGCAACTTTGGATCTCATACTCATAAAGGACTGAAGCCAAAAATCTTTTGTCAACATTTGGATTGGTACTGAAAGAGAATGAGTGTGTTATGAAACTCTTTGCTAATCATGAGAATATTCCAGCCTAATTATGTCATCTAAACTTTTGAAATCTTTGTTCTGTCCATAGGACCCTATTGTGGTAACGTGATGCCTGTCCCCAAAGAAATCATTCTGGATAGCAATGAGGCAACTATTCACTTTGAGAGTGGATCCCACGGGTCAGGACGAGGCTTTCTGTTGTCCTATGCCAGTAGTGATCATCCAGGTAAAGTGAAATCCAAAAGCAGTAGAGGATCAGTGGCATAGTCCCCTCTATTTCATTATCTTCTCTACTCATATAGACTTTAACCCAAATGTTTACTCGTAAATATTTCCAGATTAGCATGAACCACGGTATTTTTAGTTGCATACGTGCAAGAAAAAGTTGTAGTGTTAAGCAGATATAACAGCTGCTAAAATCCTACCTCAACCATTTGCAGTACAGGCCCAGCGAGAGAAAATTTCTACCTTCTCCTTGAAGGTCCAGTGCATTCTGGGCTCCAGCCTCCACCGCACTGTGATAGGATGAAGGGGTAGGAGAGATTAAAATTTTCATTACTACATATAATGTTCTGAAGATCTGTTTGATGCAGGTGTAAAACATAAGAGGAATAGAAGAGAGAGTTGAAAAGAATGAGGGAAAACCACAGCTCTTGCTTCTAGTCTAATAAAATTGCTCAAGTATTATACAGAGAGGTCTTTAAATGTAATTTCATGTTTAGCCAAATATTTGTCTGTATTTCTACATCCTACAGTGGGATTTGACATTTGTAAACTTTTTGCAGATCTAATCACCTGTTTGGAAAGAGCAAACCACTACACAAAGGCTGAATTCAGGTAAAGAGGATTTGCAGCTCTCTGCTTTCTGGCTTGCTTTGCTGTGGCTGTCATCTAGTCCAATCCTTAGAAAATGTTAGAAAACAGTCTTGTATTTCTGGAGAAGTGAATTTTTTTGAGCTCCGATGCTGTAATGGTCCAGGGCCCAGCTGTGTGAAAGAAAGGAAGTCTGCAGCTCAGAAAAAGTGATGGAATGGAGTTGCAGAGCTCACAGCAATACTGTTAGGGCATACATATACATGGTATATGTAAAACAAGTTTCCACACTGAAATTCAAAGTAGCCTCAAATTCCAGTGCTCCCCCTGAGAGCAGATCACATCCCAGCTGATACAAGATTATCTGAGGACAAGCTATAATTTCTTGATGCCTTGAACTTTGTGATAGTATGTGAAATGGTAATAAATTGTGCTCTTCTGGCTGCTGTCTGGGTGTGCATATAGGCTTCTTATCTGGGTGGTGCTGAAAACTCGTGTGGTAGCATTTCTAGAACAAGAGAATTAAACAGAAATAAATGCCTTTGCAAAACTGCTTTTCTGGTTCTTTTTGTTCTGTTGTGTCCAGTCCATCCATGAGCTCAAGGGCCCATTTATTTACCTCCTAAACTCGCTAACAGAACATAAGTCAGAAACTGCTGCTAAAATACTTATTCGTTTGAAAGCATTCATTTTGTATGAGTTTGCTTGTGCGTATCATCACTACAGTTCATGTCTTAAACAAGCCTTTCTTGTCTCACTATAGCAGATACTGTCCTGCTGGCTGCAGAGACATAGCAGGTGACATTTCGGGGAATATTGGAGAAGGATACAGAGATGTAAGTACACAGGATAATGAGGAGACATTTATAAAGATGAAAGAAACAAGAACAGAACAACTTGGTTTAAACTTTTGCTGCTTGACTTTTGTCAGTAATTCTTCCCAGCTGTGTTAGATAGACCTTTTATTATCGGTATATAAGTAACCTATCAGTATATAAGCACACAGAGACGCTTGTCAAACAGACAGATCAATTGTGTGAGAACAAAGTCCACTGATTGTCAAATACACCTACTGACTTGTGGTTTCTGGCTTTCTGGAAAAACCTTGCATAGCATTTGTCCCTCTTCAGACAGTGCTCATCCATGTACTACATATTTCTATGACTTTAGCTTTTACTCTTCCATGTGTGAAAAAAATACATTTCAGTAACACATGGGTTTTCTTTAAGATTGTGACTGCAGCATCCTAGCAATCTGCTCTGAGATGAAATAAATATTGCACATTGCCTAATCGCATCCCACTGATAACTACCAACTTCTTGGGTTGTTTTTACTGCTTGTTCTTTAAAGCAAAAAAGTTGCCCAACTGCTTGCATTTATCCATAGTTCAAATCACACAAAGCTCTGCCCTCTCTGTACCCCTCATTGTAGACTGTCCTCCTGTCATGCCTGTGAAATCTCATAGGAGTAAGTTTAGTCATACCACTGAAGTAAAATCCCACCCTATCACAACTATAACAGTTGCTGAGTCTCCAAAAAGTCAGTGTTCATGTTTAACCTGTTCATCCAGTTATTCAAGCTTGCCGGCTCCAGCCTGGAAAGTGGCAAAGCTGAAGAAACAAAGAAATGCCACATTACATTCTCATTAGCTGGAGTCATTCTGCCCTTGGTTTGGATGATTAGAACAGAAAATCGGCACATGGTGTGACCTCATGCAGATCTTATCTGCACTGAAGAATTTGTGAAAGAAATTTTCCCTCTGCCATTAAGGAGGATTTAGGTTTTCTGATGGGAAGAACCTGCAGGGCTCCCCTGGATACCTGCTGCCTTTGTGCTCGCAATCCCTCCCAGCCTTCCCTGAAGGGAACAGCCCAGCTTGTCCAGTAGTGCAGTCCAAGCCAGGCTGCTGTGAACCAGACCAATCTCTGCCTGCAGCCACCTAGTTGGCACAGAAGTTGTCCTGCCCCTATTTTTCAGTGCTATCTCACCTGAGATACTGGGAAATGTGCCATACTTAAAACCCAGAAGCAGCTAGTTCAACACATAGCCAAATCTCCTAATGTACACCGTGACTCAAATCCTAAGATGCATTTATAGATAGGTCTGCACCAAGGAAGAGTTGCCTTGCCTTTGACTCTGTTTTTGTGAGGAGTGACGATCTTACAGCACCTTCTCAGAAACAGAAAAAAAAAAAAGAAATCACTTTGGGAAACGTTTATTTTTCAGAGAATACTGTTCTTTCTCCCTCCCCTGCCTCTTATTCCTCTTGAGCTTTTCCTGGATTTTATGAGCTGTAACACCTGTATACTAGTGGTTTGGAAGGGAAAGCATTAGCACTTTGTCAGGTTGATTTTTGGAGCTTTGTCTTCTGCCTTTCAGACCTCACTGCT
Organism: Calyptomena viridis; assembly: GCA_013390005.1. Classification (NCBI taxonomy): domain Eukaryota; kingdom Metazoa; phylum Chordata; class Aves; order Passeriformes; family Eurylaimidae; genus Calyptomena; species Calyptomena viridis. The sequence continues at coordinate 29,248 of WEIV01011670.1, read as the reverse complement.
GTGCAAATCTGCAATACACGCAGGTGTGATCACGGACGAGCTGGGCGGTCAGATCAGCGTCACCCAGCAGAAGGGCATCAGCCGCTACGAGGGTGTCATGGCCAATGGCATCCCCTCACAAGAGTGAGTACCACTGGTGTGTGGCTCACACTGGGAGCAAATCCTGGGGCACAGTGCACTGCCCACCTTAGGTGTGGGTCTAGGGGCTTTTGGGCTTAATTTCTGTAGGCTTTATTAAAATGGTGTTGGCATTGGAGATAGGAAAATGTCCCAAGCTTTCAGTGGCTCCATACCATGTAGGCATTTTGTTTTTTGTTCCTCTTCCGTTCTTTCCAAACATATTTTCAAATTATTTGGTTAGCAGATACATGAGAGCATGGTGCTCTGCAACAAACACCTTTAATCGATGTGCTAATAAACCATAATAAATTCATGTTAAAGTTTAAAAAAAGCTAGGAAGACTGAATAAATAAAAAGTGCCACTGAGCCATAGGGGATTTAATAAACAACTTAAACATTGTGCTTTTGGCATGTTCAGAGCTTCTCTTTTAGAATATTTATAGCAAGGGTGTTATATTTACCACTTATCTTCTGACTTTTAATTGTACTGTTGTTGAAGTAGAAATAAATCCTCTAATCTCCATCCAGCACAGTAAGCCCTTCCAGCAACTGCTTCTGTCATTCCTGTTGGTTTATAGTTTTTAATTTTCTAATGTTATCTGAATTTTACATGAGCCTTTTTTTTTTTTTTTATGGGAAATTTCCATCCCATAGCCTATGAAAGATAAGGGAATACGTATATTTTATACTATTTTCCTGTTTTATCCATGAGTTCTCACACCCTCCTGACATCTTTACAATCATGGTTTCATTCATTAAAAAAAACGCATTCATTTGCTCTATTGCTGTGCTTAAACTTCAGCACAGATTGAAATGTTATATATATAATGGAACTGGAGTATAAAAACCTGGGTAGTATGTAGATCATAGCTAAAGAACTGTAACGTCTAAATATTTTCTATTTTTCTTGAAAGTTAATTGCCAAAGAAAATTAATATGAAACTTGTATCAAGCAAAGCAGAATTGAGAGCTCTGCTGAGGCACCAACCCCCTCCATAAAACAAATAATAAAAATTCTTTCCACTACACATGCCAGCTTAGGAAAACCATAAATTAAATACTTTGTACCTTATCTAAAGATGTTACAGAACTGTTTACATACATTTGCATGTTTGTGGTCCTTGAGAATCCCAGGAGGAGTAACTCGGACAGTAGGACATAAAATTTTATAATGAAGACAGTTGTGATTCCCATTTGTATTTTTTTCACAATACAGGAGCTAGTGGGCAAGGGATGAAGTAGGACAGCAAATGTACATGTTCTGTGGGAAGACACTGCATAATTAACCCATCACCTTAACTGCCACTTGTCCCTTGGATGTTGCTATTCACAAAATATCCCATCCATTTCATGTGAATAATAGAAGTACCCATGGAGATGCAAACTTGTCTCTAAGTGGGAAAACTCCCATTTACTTGAAGGAGAGCTGAAACGTGTGCTTCCAGTCTGAAGCCAGCCTCCAGGGCTTGGATTTAGCCAATTTAATGTGAGGCCTCTGAGAAAGCACCCTAAGGAGGAGCATAGCCCCTGTAGCTCTCCTGTCTACCGTGGCAGACAGGAGCACTCCTTGAGCGTGATGCACATCTTTAAGAGACTGAATTGCCCTTCAATTCACTTCAACCATTCACTTTCTACAGGTTAGAGAGGGAGCCACAGGTAAACAGGCTCATACTGGGCTGGATGCTTGCAAAGTAGATGACATGGACTTTGAGAAAAATGGGTGTGTGAGTACAGCGCTTCCCGGGATGCTTCTGCCACACCTAGCAGCTGGGACAATCCCCAGAGCAGACGAACTACTGGTGTGAGGCCATTATCCCAGGACATGGAAATTGGAGTATGCAGGGAAATCCTTTTATTTCAAAAAAAGAAAAATGTTACTAGAAACAGTGGGCCCATTTACTAAAAAAATGAGCAGTGCATTATGAGAAGTATTTACAAAACTGCATGGCTTCTTCAGCATGCCTACACACTGAAAGTAAATCCTGCAGAGGAAAATTGGTGCTTGAGCAGCAGTGCTTTAAGAGCTTTCTAGATGCCCTTAAATAAAAGCTTACTCAAGCTTTTAAAATCTCATCTATAGTGGATTCCAGTATTAAAGATTTAAATTATTTAGTGACTTGAGCTGAAATTGACCTCATCTAAAGCTGATACTGGAGTGCATGGAGCTGTTAAGTATCTGTGTTGTTAACATGGAGTTACAGCTCGCTCGCCCATCCTCCCACAGGAGCTGACCTTGGCCTCCCCACTCCATTTTTCAGTGCGCTTGTTACGCTCCAGTATCTGTGAGGTTTTCAGTTCTCATGATCCATGCGTGGACCTGCACCTGCAAATGCTGTAATGAAGAGCAAGTGGCTGGATTTATTGGGCAGTTCTGGTACTCCAGTACAAATACATGGGGGTTTAAGTTTGTAACATGGCCTGGCCTGTGACTGTACATCTCCGCACATGAAATCATTTGTTTTAGAAAATGCCAGAGACTGCGTGCTTGTGAATAGCAAAAGATGAGATTCAGAGTTAACTCACACTGCTTATGAAAAGGTTGCTTGAGAGCAAGTCTGGCAAAAAAAAAATAAAATGTGTTGGGTGGTTTGTTTGTTTGTTGTTGGTTTTTGTTTTTTTTTTTTAATTAAGGCAAGCAGCGTCATTTTTTTTCAGAGCTACCAGCACAGGTCTTCCATGTAGTGCTGCCACCAGTACTGTTAGAAAGGCAAGATCCTGAAGGTTGTCAGGAAAATTAAGAGCATGGGGCAATACCCTCCCTTAAAGGACAAAATGGGATTTGTGTGACAAATGCCAGTTGTCACATTAGGAAACTGATGAATTACCTCTTACTGAATTAGTTTGTCCTCTTTAGTGAATTATAGCAAAAATATCTCAGCTTGATTTCATAGCTTTATAGATCTTAGAAATGCTAACCTCCTTCCTCTATTTGCTAAATTTGCAGCTCTATTTGAAAGAGATCTGAGTGACTTTTTTATTACAAAGTTTTATCATATTCAAGAAGCACTGTGATTGCTGCTTTGGGTAGGTTTTACTGATCACCATAGGTGTTTATTTTCTTCTTTTCTCTTGAAATGGATTGCTTTGCATTCACTAAGAAAGCAAAAGATATTTTGGCTATGATGTGGAACTGGTTTGAAGTGAGGAGTGCATCTGATTGCCCCTGAGGATTGCCTGGGGGAAAGATGTGGGAGGGAGTGCTTCTGTTTCCCCTTCTAGCTACATGCCGCCTACATGCCCAAATAAATCAGCTCCTGCCCAGTCATCTCTGATGGGCTTCATTTGCCTGTAGTCATTAGTTTTCCCTCAATGACAAAAAGAGACAGTGTTTTTATCGACCTTGTCATGGGACTACTTTTCTGTTCCCTGTTTGCAGTGCTCTCAAAACACATAGATGTGTACACCCTGGTTAGCACACAGACAGTACCTTGTGGGGGGAGAGGGGGGGGGAAATTTTCCTGGCCAGCAACAAAGAGCAGCCTGAAAGGGAGCTGTCTTGATCCTTAGTGCAAAAGTTGTTTTACTGCTTAGTCACGCTGTCCAGGGCTTTTCAAAAGGGGCAAGTGATGCGTGCATCTACTTGAAGTGATGGTGAAGAGGTCAGATTTTCAAGAAATCCAAACTAATGTCATGTTAAAACCCAGGCTTTTCTTTTTATTAGGCAACTGGTCAGTCATTGCTCTTGGAATGAAACCTCAGGGGCATCTCCTTGGGAATCAGAAAGCAGCTCCCTAGGAGGTCAAGGAAAGCTCAGCTTTCCCTTACAGTGGTGATTTTATTTTGTCCTGCGTTGTGCAGGGCTGTGTGGAGTGGCCCAAGAAATCTCTTTTCTCCTGAAGCAAAGCAGTCCATGTCAGAAAGAGGAGGAAAAAGAGAATCATAGATGTGGCTAACAGACCATAAAGAACCATTCTTGATGGAAGATGTTGGCCATGGTCATAACAGAACTGGTTTCCACACAGATTAAAACAAAGACTAGTTTTTAACCAGTTTTTAACTGTTAACTAGTTTTTAACTGTAGCCCAAGTTTTTAACAGTTAACAGTTTTTAACTGGTTTTTTTTTAACTAGTTTTTAACTGTAGCCCAAGCTGGTATGCCCAGACCAGAGCTGGTATGGTTAAGTCGCCATCCATTATTGTTCTTTCATATGCAGCAAGAGGAACAGGCTGATGAACAGGGAGTCACTTTAAAGCATAACAAATGCTCAAATCCACTTAAAAAAAAAAAGATCCAAATTCAGTTACAGTAAGCGATGCACTAGAGTGCTCTTACTGGTGTCAGTAACCAGCCAGCAAAGAAAGCGGCTGCCTGGCCAGAGGTATTTTACTGGGTAAATAGTGATTCTGAAATTGTACCTCAGCATTTCTGTGACTGCCTCATGAAAGGCTGAATTACCTTTTTCTTTTCTTACAGTGGTTCACTGTCAGATAAGCGGTTTACATTTACTTCGAATGGTAAGAATAATTGCTTTATTTTTAGCTATTCTAATGCTACCTTTTTATTTAAGCATTTTCTGCAAGAGTTTTGAAAAATAATCAGGAGAATGTCAGGCTATGTCTAGGAAGGATATTTTAGAACAGCAATTTTTTAAAACTGGCAAGTGAATAAAAAAATTGAAGGGATGCGAAGTGAGCTAGAAAAAAAGCACAGAATATGTGTGGTCATATGCACATAGACAAGAAACAGAAATAGTATTCTGCTGTTGCATTTCTGGTGCCAGCATATGAAAAATGGCAATCAGATAATCCCATTTTTATGTACTTTCAGCCACAGAAAAATGAAAGCAGTTTTTCTTCAGACATTTCAAAATTTCATCTTCATCATAAAAGAAGAGAAAGAAAGCATAGGAGGAATGAAGACATATTTATATTGCATTGATACAGAATGAGTTTTTGTTTATGACTTTCCAAAATGCAAAACCCTCTTTTAATCTGTCAAGCTGTTCATTTGCATAAAACACAGCAAAGAGGGGGGAAAAGTTCGCGTTCGTTCATTTGAATTACATTTTACTCATTTGAGATAAAATCATTTATTATTCCACTAAAAACTGTAGAGCACGTATAGGCCTTTGAATCTGCCAAGGAATTATTTTTAACTTCATTGAAACCATATTCCACTGGCCTGTTTTCTCTGAAGAACCTTAATGTGCAGAAATTTTGTGGGTTCTTTGGTGGAGTTTGTAATACTTACCTCCAGCTATTATCTTCACGATATCACATCTTGGCAGGAGTATCAAGGAGCTTCTCTAATGAGTAACTTTCCTAGCCCTAATTGCAGGTGAGGATCATGAAATATTTACAGTAAAGTGTTCCTTTCAGTACAATGCCTTCATCTGTGAAATGTTTTGTACTGCAGAATTAGTTAATGCCAATCTCAAAACATAAATATTATGTTTCAGAAGGAAAATTTAAAAATAAAAAATGTCTTCACAGGAATGAGACAAAAGTGCAGAGATTAAAAAACAAAATTGCAAAAATAGCAGATGTAGTCAGAAGGTGTCATGTATGTAGGAGTATGATTGGTAAAGGAGAGGAACTGCAGCACTCTGGTACTGGATCATCCACTACAAATTGACTGGTAAACACCACAGCTAATGGAGAGCATCAGGCTCGCACTAGATTCAGCAATGTCTGACTTTGCTGTTGTGGGTGGTCTTCAAATGTTGCTAGCCTAATATAAAAATATCCTGTGAAAACGCAAAATAACTCCTTCTGCCTGTCTGTGTGGGGACTCCTAGGCTGCAACAAATCTCTCAGTCTGGAAGAGGGATTCCTCTCCAAGAGCCAGGTTACTGCATCTTCCTACTGGGAGGAAACCAATGAGTTTGGGCAACTATTCCAGTGGTCTCCCGACAAGGCTTGGCTTCAAGTCCTGGGATTAGCTTGGGCCTCTAACCACAGCAACAATCGTGAATGGTTGGAGATAGACCTGGGAGAGAAGAAGAGAATAACAGGTATGTTCCTGTCTGGTTACTAGAAACTGGTGTTTTAGCTGGAGAACAAAATGAATACAGCTGAAAAGCTAATAGCGCACAAAAGCAATGTTTCTTTTTTAAAAGTAATGAAATGTTCTGCATTCAGGAATATTATTTTCCTATTTAAAAAATCATAGCTATTTACAAGACTGGTCTTCCTACAGGGATATAGGGTTGAACTCAATTGTCATGGACATCTGATCTGTAACCATGTTGACAGAACAAAATACTTACATAGGGACCAGTAGAGTCTGGCTGTATGATAAATGATTGCTTAGTATCTGTTGATGATGCAGTTCTGGAATCAATAAGAAACATGAAAGTCATAGCCTTTGAAACAAGGGTCCAGGTGAAAGAAATTCCTGTTTCTGTTTCCTGGTTTACTTGTAAAAATGTAAATTACAGTTGCTGCTAAAGATGTAAAGATGGCTGATACTGATCATAATATCAAAAAGAAATGATCATTTTTGAGTAACAGAATCACAGAATGGGTAAAGTTGGAAGAGACCACAGCAGGTAATCTGGTCCAACCTCCCTGCTCAAGTAGGGCCATCCTAGAGCATGTTGCAAACAATTGCATCCAGATGGTTTTTAAATATCTCCAGTGAGAGAAACTCCACAACCTCTCTGTTCTGGTGCTCTTTCATCTGCACAGTAAAGAAGTTCTTTCTCATATTCAGGTGGAACTTTCTGTGCAGTTTCTGCTCATTGCCTCTTGTCCTATTGCTTGGCACCACTGAGAAGAGCCTGGCTCCATCCTCTTGACACCATCCGTTCAGATACTCATAGGCATTGATGAGGTCCTTCTAAGTCATCTCTTCTTGAGGCTGAACAGGCCCAGCTCTCTCAGCTTTTTTTGCTCTATTGAAAATATTCACTGCTCTAAATTCATACTTTGAAACTGATTTTCATTCTTCACCCAACTTTAAACCCAATTTCAACACAGATCTTGAAGGCAAAGTTTTCTGAATCAATTTGGCTTCTGTGTTTGCATTTGAAAATGTTCCTTTAAAACAGACACCTAGCAAATGAAAACAGGTGTTTTTGCATTTTGTTAAAAGGGATAAAGACCACTGGTTCTGGATCCACAATGCTGAATTTCAACTTTTACGTGAAGACATTTACAATGAACTATAAAAATAACAACTCGAAATGGAGAACTTACAAAGGGATTCTGAGCAATGAAGAAAAGGTAAGAGAAAGCGGGAAGGGTAGGAAAACACAAAGCAGTAATGTGTGTGCTGCCTTGACATAGAAGGGCAGGTTTTCACTGTCAAGAAGGATTAGAAGTTTCAAACTTGTCTAGACTTGGGTTGTCTTCACCAGTGTGAAGACTTTCACTTTCTACGCCCATGAAGTAGATGGTGAGCTTTTCAAAACAAGGAAGCTATCCAGGGATTGGTGAAGTTGTAGGAAGTACACAGGGAGGCATGTGTATGTCTGTACTCTTCTTTAAAAAAATTGGTGTAATGAAAGCTGTACAACAGGCTGTTTGGGCAGGTCTTTAGCTCAGCTCAGCGTTTGCCCATGCTAGGAATGCTGGACCAGTGCAGAAGCATTGGTGGTCACTATGGCACCAGCAAAGCTGAGGCTCAGCTTCCAATGCATCAGGATGGTCAATCCACCGACCCCACCAAATGAAACAACCCACTTGGGTAAAGCACAGGGCTGCTGGTGGAGCTGTGCCTGTGGCTTCTGCATTGGCTGTGTTACCATCACCAGGCTGGCACCACTCTCCACCCCTTGCTGCTGGGACTCTTCTAACACAGGTGGGCACAGCCTATGTCTGTTAGAAATTGATGTAACTGAATGTAAAATATGTGCTCTTACACTGAAATACCCAACAGCTTTCACTGTGTGGCTGTAACAATGAACATATAAAAGACGTGCAACGAGTTCCTGCAGACAAAAGATGTGCTCCACAATTTTGCCTGATAACATTTTCCCCTGAAAGCCTCATGTCTCCTTTCAAACAAAAGAAACCCCAAAAGCCTCACTCCCTGTCACCACAGTGTTCAAAGTCAAACCTTCACTCATCATTTCTGAGAGAGCTCAGCTTGCCTCAGGAAAAGGCTCTACCTGGTTCTCAGGCCTGACAGCAGTTTTTAAAAACTTTAGATAGAGATTTTCTGCTAGCTATGATTTTCTTAGTTGCATGGCAAGGAATTTCACTGCCCAACTTTAACAGGTTTCATATTTTTTTAAATGTTAAACTGAGAGGATGTTGGCCTAAAACCAGACAAATCAACCTAGTAGTGGCTGAACTACAAAGGCTTGTGTTTTTCCACAATGATTCGTTATACACAAATAATCTTATTAAAGTATTATACACAATTGTATTATTAGCTAAGGTGCATGACACAACCTGTCCCATCAGAACTCCAAGTGGCATGGCATTTTATCTAAGATATGTTGGGTTCACTTCTCTGTCTTATTAGGCTTTTATGTTTTCCTAGATCATACTGAAGCATCTCCGAAAATTAATATTTCAAGGATTACTGTTCCACACAATGGGCTGAGCTGATTTTGGGAAATACTGTATAAGTGCAAGAACAGCTGTGTAGTTAATAGTCACTCTTCAAGCTTTATATAGAAAACTGACCATTTTACTAAAATGTCTATAAATAGTTCACTTCAGTTTTTTCTTTTTATGTCTTTATTCCCTGTTCCTAAGAATGGGTGCTGCCATGCTATTAAATAAAAAATGATAGCATTATACCAGCAAACATTAACTAGAAATTACACAGAATTGAAATTGTGATAATCTTTCTCCTCTGAGCTAGCAGAAAAATGCGATCATCTGGCAGAACTAAAAAGATTATTTCTTTCCAGAACTCTCAGTCTTGTGGCTGAATCCCAGATTATCAATGTATTAGTTTTAGGATAATGGAGAAATCTTTGAAGTTGAATGTCAGGAGCACTTTGAAGAAAGAGACTTTCAAAACAGAGCAAACAATGTATGCACATTTCATTGCAGGTATTCCAAGGCAACTCCAACTCTGGTGACATAGTACGCAATAACTTCATCCCTCCAATAGTGGCCCGTTACGTGCGAATTATTCCTCAAACCTGGAACCAAAGAATAGCATTGAAGCTTGAGCTGATGGGGTGTCGAATAATGCCAGGTATGGGGTAAGCAGTGCTCCCAGGCATGGTGCTTCTAAAACCACTGTGCTATCTCAGTGCCACTGATGCCCCCTTCTCTCTTGCAGCTAATAGTTCATTTACGCATTCAATGTGGCAGAAACCAAGTCAGAGCACAGAAACCTCCCTTGGAAAAGAAGACAGGACTGTTACAGAGCCCATCCCATCAGAAGAAACTAACTTGGGTAACGCTACCTAGTGCTGCATTTTCTCCAGGATGCATCATGTCTTCTGCCCAGCCTGAGTGAAATTTAAATTTTCTCACAAACCCAAACATTTATTTTCCCTTCAGACTTTAATATTAAAGATTAACAACAGAGAGAAGAAGGAGGAGCATAGGTTCTTTTTGTCTTAAGGCACAGAAGGAGATTGAAAGCCTTGATTTTCCTTGATGTGTTAAGCATCAGGCTGTGGTTTCCCTGTCATATTGGTTTATTTGCTATGCTTGGTGGGTTGCTCAAGGGACTATAGTAAGCTCTTCGCAGCAATTTTTGGAAGAGCTCTTCCTCACTATCGTCCTTTATTTTATGATTTTTTAGTATGTGAGGTAGTGGTCTCACAAAAATTGTACCTTCTCTCTACAAAACCATGACCGCTCCCAGAGCAGGTCCCCAGTTCAAAGAAGCATACAGCAATGGACAGTTGTGTAACTAAACTTTTTTCCATAATGTCTGTGTTCATAGGGGCTCAGACAACCTTAATTCGAATACTTCTTCCTGAATTTGCAGTCTTCATTCTTTAGTGTTGTGGAGCTAACTTCTTACTAAGATCTTAAAAAGTAATCAACCAAAATTTGGTGCCTATATTGACTGTTTAGTGGACCAATAGCCAGGCAGGAATTACCAGACCTACTGCACCAAATGCTGCTATTCATTAGCTGATAGTTGTAGGAATGCCTCTGTTAAAAAAACTGGTTGTAAGAAACAACTATTGTAAGAAAAAAAAATATTCTGAAACTTGCCAAGGGCAAGCAAGCTCAGTTCATCTGTGCAGTGATATGGGTAAACTGTACCCATGTTCACTGAAAATTAAATCTACTGAGATTTCATCTGCTAAATTGTAAATACCCTGTGGACACTTGTACTACCTTACTCTCACAGCTGGCAAGTGTCTGTAGAAATAGGCAATGGCATACTCCTGACAGAAGAGCTACTCCACTGCTAATTTTCAAATCCCTGCTCTAAAGCATGTTGTGTTAGAATTTAACAGGGGCTAAACAGGTTTTTCCCTCATGGAAATCTTTGAGCTATTTTGGCTGAAATGTTTCAGCCTATTCTGCATGAGCGAGATACTCAGGATGTAAAATTGCAGCCTCCTTTGGCAGATTTATAAGCAACTGCAAACAAAGTGTGTGTAAGTGGCTTTTTAGAAGTTACCTAGTGTGTAATGAGAAAGAACTGCTCAGTGTAAGGATGCATATAAATGCCAAGTCAAGTGTCACCCTTGGGAAAGTATATTCAACTCTTTCATCTCAACATTGTTCCACATAGGTACATGAAAACCAAGCATGGCTGAGGAGTGGTATTTTAGTTTTATAGTTGTACATTTTCATGCTCTCTTCAAGAAGCATTCTGCAATATCATTTATCTTTTGCTGCATTCTCTGTAGTAAAAATTGCCAGCTTTGGAGTAATTTGTCTCTTAAACTTTTATCCCTTTTTTTCCTCATGCAGGTTTAAAGCTTACAGCCATAATTGTTCCCGTCCTCATCGTGCTGTGTCTGTTCTTGTTCTCTGGAATCTGTATCTGTGCAGCCCTGCGCAAGTAAGATGCTGGCTTTTGTTACAGGTGTTTGTGGGTACCTAGCTAGCAGGTCCAACTTTGTTCCTTCTTTCCAGAGCCTCTTTACCAGGGAGATGGGAATTGATCCTGTTCATCAGTCTTCCTCTTAAGTAGAACTCATGTTATATCTCTGTAAATTGTATTTCTTATTGTATATCTCCATTAGTCAGAGAAAAATGAACGTAAAGCTGGTCAGAACTGTGTGCCCCAATTTACAGTCCAATGTAACCAGCTGTTCTCTTCAGCCTACATATACCCACAAATACTAAGGTGTAAAGCAATTGAAGACAGAATAGTTTTCACACCAAAGCCAAGTAAAAATTCAGTGAAGGGAAGATTTGAGCTAGCTGTCTGGATCATTTTCTTTTATTTCCCTCCTATTGAGTTTTTGCTTCCCAGTCCCTTAAGTTAGAGCACTTAACCTAGCAGGCTGAAAGCAGAGCCCAGCTGTAAGGAGTTGCACACATACACTGCGTAAGCAGCTAAAACTAAGCTACTTCATCTCACAAATCAGAGGACTGGAAGAAGCACCGCTTACTGTGCTTCCTGCTAGATGCCCGTTCATATGAACCTGCACTAGCATGTAGAGCCAGGAAATGCTTCAGTCAGCAGATGGGGATTTGGAAGTATAAGCAATGCTCTGATGCTGCTGCTTCTTCACTAGCGGTACCCAGCTCTGCCCTGGATTCCCAGTAAATCTATGAACTAGCCAAAGAATTCAGAAGAGCAGATCCAAACATAGCCTGAAGGGACATATACAGACATGGACACATCAAATTGATGAGTGCCAGCCTCAGAAAATTGAACACCAGTACTCACAACTTGCACATAGATGGGGAAAAAGAAAATGTCAAAGTGCTGGTTTGCATGTCTGACGTTTTAGTAAACATCAGCCTCCAGGAAGTGAAGCCTTGTCCTCAGCCACTAAACATCTTTGCTGGAGCTAAGGCATGAAGCTGAAATGCTGTGAGTAAAGATGTTTATAAATCCTTTCCTCTCCTCACAGGCGAGAAGCCAAAGGACTTTCCTATGGGTTATCCAGTACTCAGAAATCAGGTTAGTGGAGAATCACGCACGTTGTCCTGTTCTGTCCATTGGGCCAATGGGACGGTGTTTATGCAACTAAGCATTTAATGCTTGTAAAATAGCATCCATATTTCCTCATTCAAATTCACCTCTTCATACAAGAGCAACAGCAAACGATAGTCCCACTTGTGTCATCCTAGCACAGAGCCCTGAGAAACAATATAATTTGGTTTCTATGACAGAAAGGCAATTAACAAAAGATCTGTTATAGAGAGTGCATAAATTAGCATGTAAGAGTGCTCCCAGGTGCCCTCCTTTTTCTTCCCTCCTCCAAAATACCTATTTTGCAGAAAATTGCTGCTTTCGTTTTCTTTTTCCCACAGCAGAGAGGATTGCCTTTCTCCAAGAGAGCAAGGGATAATAATTTTTTATGGCTTTAATACTTTCATCTCACTGCCCTCCCTGGTTGGGACTGTATTTATAGAGCGTAATACTATTGAACTGTACTTCATGTCTAAAATCTGAACGAGGGATTGGCTTGAGCACGCTGCTTTAGGAGACGCCTGCAAAACCCTGATGGAGTATTTTCTTTGTCTTGCTCAATAACACTTTCTAGAGTGGGGTCTCCCACCAGCCTGGCAGCTGGGGTTTAGCTGTTTTTCCTGGCCTACCAACCCTATAGAGGAATATCCTCCTGAACCTCAGCTTTCTGTAAAAAGAGAAACCACTAAGCAGTTTGTATCTCTTGACAAGTGTCTTGCAACAGCTCAGCTCCAAAATTTCATCTCTCAGCAGGTGCTGACGTCAGTGAAAGGAATGCTGTTACCCACTGCAGCTTGCCCTCATTAGAAAATTAATTTGTACTTTACATCATATTTGCTAATATGATTTTTCAAGGTCACATCATAATCCTTTCTCACTTGCTAATGAGGACAAATCCCAAGAAATTGAAGCTAGCCCCTTACCCATCAGTTCATTTGTTGCGTGCGTGCTTCATAAATCAAGCTCCTAAGCCCTTGTGAACCAAGCTGGGGACTTAGAAATCTGAAAGTCGAACTCATCTCTCCACAGACCTCCTGTTGCAGGCTCCAGGCAAGTGCCTGACACTGTGGATTTTTTTTTTTTCTGTCTCACAAGGATGTTTTGAGAACAAATTAGTTGATGAGTGCAGACACTCAGATACCAATGAAATGGAAGCCACACTAATCTACCGAAAAAAAAATTTAAGCATTATTTTTGCCACATAATCAATGCCAAAACCTGTAACTGATTCAAAGCTAGTATTTTATCACCATACTTTGTTAAGACATCAGTTTGAGCCCTTCTTGCTCAAAAAAATCCTATGTAAACTTTCGTTGTCACTTGGAAATTCCAGTAGATGATTCACTTTTTCCTTCACTCTCCATATTTAGGGGGCTTTTTTTACAAACAGCCCATTTTAGCCTTGCTTTTTAACTGTTTCAATATATTGACAGCAATAAGAACACCAAAAATTAAACTTTCTAGTCAGTCTTCTGATTCTAAGCATTTAACATGCTGATAAGGCTTCTATTTTTATTTCTTTATCATAGGTTGTTGGAAACAAATCAAGCAGCCCTTCACCAGACATCAGTCAACTGAATTTACCATCAGCTATAGCAATGAGAAGGAGACACCACAAAAACTGGATCTGGTCACCAGTGACATGGCAGGTAACAGTTGCTTCCCCTCAGATGCATTCCTTTTGCTCAGGGGGCAGAGCAGGTAACAGGGAAAGGGATGGCCCAGCAATGTTACAAGTTCCAGCTCTTACGCAGACTGAGGTCCAGGAATAAATTTATCTGTGTTCATCCCAGCTGCATAGTGAAGCAGTAAATAAATTAGAAAGGGAAAGACCACTATTTAGGAATTTTTTTCTTGGAATTGTTGGAATGATTTCCTGGCCCTGAAATGGTGGAAGGCATGGATGGAGTGCAAGAATGTTCCCAAGATAGGATTTTTTTTTCCTTTGCTGACTAATTTTTGTGTTTCTTTTTAACCACAAATGTCTCTGGAAATGGAGCAAAACATAATGCCCCTTGCTGCTGAGCAAATAGAAAAATTACTTAGTTGCTGTAAGGTGAGATTTCATGCCCATGTGGAAGTTGTGCTGAGATCCCCATGCAGCTTTCCTGCTGCCTGAACTATCTGGGAGATGACGCCCCCTGAAGAGGACGCAGGTAGACTGGACAGAAGAAAAAAAACAACCACAGTGCTCTGAGTCACTGTTTGGATAGAGCAAATCCCCACATCAGTACTATTTGCATCCCAAAGAGATGATTTTTTAATTCATCCTCTTAGCACATCTTATCCCCTCCTAGTCTAGTCTGTCTGGTAAGGCTAGTAAGACCAGCCATTTCATGGGATCAGTGATCAGCAATCTTACAGAAAGATTAGTTTGCTGTTTCCAGCCTCCAGACCTTAGAAGGTCCTTAGAATTTCTTCAGTGTTTTTGGCAGAGACATACATTTAAAAAACCCAAATGGATAGTTACTGTAATTCCATATGGTGCTACCCTTGATATCTTTCAAATACAGTTTCAACCCTTTGTAGAAACTTACGATAAAAATATGCAGAGACCTATAAAGCAGTTTTATATCATGAAGGAAAGAGTGAATAAAGGTTGCTCGCAAATCACAGTTATTTGGCTCCCCTGGTCATGTCTGGGGAGTCTCTGCTCTCTCCATCTTCCCATACTGCTGTGTTTGAGGGAAATCTTAACTCCCAGCCTGGCCCAGGCAGCTTCCCAGCCTTAGCATTTCACCTACACTCTCCTTAAGAAACATGAAATAAAAATGTAAATGCAACCCAGAAAGGTGCCATTTAATAATTTAATTGCAGAGAGCACTGAATTTGCATATAGGTTATCATGCTACATGGAATTCCCTCACTTCAAATCTCCATCTGACTGCTGGTTCCCAAAGGCAGCCAGGAGCAAGTCAAGATGCTTCATCCTGAGTGAGAGAGATTGCTGGGGATGGCAGCAGCAATAACAAGGAGAGCTGCACCACTTACTTAGTGAAATATCATAACACCTTCACCCTACATGCTGAAGTTTGGGACATAGCCAGAAACTGCCAAAAAGATTCACAGGACATATGGGATCGAATTTGACGCTCATGTCAGATGAACTGCGATGCCAGAACAGAAACAGCTAACTTCTTCAATGCCTGCATCAAAACATGGTACTTTAGCAGTGTCATTTACTAGAACTGTTCAGGCCACTGTATGCATCTGTAAGAGACTGTCACCAGCACCAAAGCAAGGAAGTTAGAACATTAAATTTCCTCATAATAGTATTACTGAACTTTTAAAAAAATCTTTTAGTTCAGATCTCCTTCTCATGTGGTGGCAGCCTGGCATCTGCCTTGACTAGAGGTGCAAACACACATTTCTTGAGCCTGTATTTCCTTCATCTCACTCCTTGCTGCTGCCCAGGTCACTCCTTGCTGCCTGTCGCCATCTTCCCTGGCAGTTTCCCTGCCATCCCTCTTGACTGGGGTGGCTGCCTAATTCTTCCAGCAGCACCAGTCCCGCTTCTCCTCCCATGCTCATCCCCCCGGCGTGCCTGCAGCCGTGCTGAGTTGGCTTACTGCATTTCACACTTCCATTGACTCTCTTGGCTGCCGTTTTGCCTAACTTTATCCTTCTTGTCAGTCAGCTACTGTGAGATGCCTTTTAAATAAAGACATCTTAAGAATCCTCTGGGCATTTTAATTATTCTAAAAGTGGAACACCTGTTTTGGAAAACATCTCACTTGCGGATCTTCATGCAATATCCTTTGTCCAGTTTTTTGCTAATGTTTTGTTGATTTCACTCTTTTTTTTAGGGCTTTTAATATACTCCAGAAATGTTGATTTATTTGGGTAGGTGGGGAAAGGGAGGGAGGAAGGGAGGGAATGGGAAAAGGAGTGGCAGATTGGAGCTCCTCTGTAGGAGAGCTTCTGCCGTGTTCTGCAGTGCTTGCTCACTGAAGGAGGCTACAGGACCAGTGTTGCTGAAAGGTTTCCTCACATCCCCAATAACCACACATTTGATACAATAACCAAGTAGGTTTTCAACATAAGATACCTATCTATGCAAAAGTATTAGATACATAAAATAACCATTCTATTCCTTATTGAGCAGTTAATGCTTCCTTTTAGATTATCAGCAGCCTCTCATGATCGGGACTGGGACAGTAACACGTAAAGGATCTACTTTTCGACCCATGGACACCAAAGATGAGGGAAGAAGGGGGAGTTCTGAGTTTGAAAATCACTATCACTGCCCGCTCAGATCTAATCGGCATGAATACGCTCTACCCCTGACCAGCCAAGAGCCTGAGTATGCCACCCCCATCATAGAGCGGCACGTAGCAAGAGAAAATAATTTCTCTTCTGAAAATGGCTACAACGTTCCTGTCGTCTCATCTCAGATACACTCCCTTACTGCTGGCAGCTTCTCCAGTTCTTGTAAGACCGACACCAGGAATGGAGACTATCAGACACCCCAGAGTGTCATAAACTATGACAAACCGAAAGTTAATGGTGTTCTGACCTCCGTGAGCTACAGCACAGACTATCAGAAACCTCAACAAAATGCCCTCGGGAGCGAGGGTTACTCAACACCCAGAGACTGCCTAAAACCCATAAGCCAGACAGCAATGACAGCTCTCTTGTGATTTGCCGAGCAGGAGAGGCGCGGTGCACAGGAACATCACTGCACAGCTTTCTGAAGCAAAAACAGAGTTTGGAGGGACTCCGCTGTGGGAGGCAGAAGGCAAACAAGCCCTGTGTACATAATATTGCTGTCTTGCTGGGTTCTGACATCTGAAGAAAGCATATGCTGTTTATCACTGTTTATAGCAAGAGAGATGTTATCAGTGAAGACTGTACATCTTATTTTCTGTAACTGATCTCAGTGCTCCATTTGCAATGTGTGCAATTTGTACATAGCTTTTATTTAAGGAGAATTTCTTAAGTTTCCTTTTCACCTGGGGGTTTGAAAGGATTGCAGAAATGCCTGTTTAAGGAAAAACAGGCCTCCTTTTCTGTCTTTATTTTACCTGCTGCTGCACTAGCAGCTGTAAATGGTGTATCTTATGGTTGTGGTGATTCATCTCCTTTCCTATGAAAACTGAAGATAGGGCATCACTGTAGTTCTTACTGAGAGAGTAGAAGTTAAACTACCTGAAGCATAACGTGCACAAGAGAAGGCAGCTGAGCATGTAAATACTGTGCTCAAACTCAACTTCCCAGCTGCATTTTTAGCAGCAATTCTCACATGCTTGAATTTGATCTAGCATATGAGCTGAGCTCGTCTAACTTGCAATTCATGTTAGAAATAGGCAGAAGGGCTGAAAGTGGCTTTGGGTTCAAGCCACGGTGATCACTTTATAACAGAAAAAAGAAAAGAACAACCAAAAAACCAAACGACAAATCCAACACCAGTTAATCTGGTTTTGTTTGGTTGATTTTTTATTTAGGAACTGTGTGTGGAACCAAAACGGGAACTTACAGCTGAGAATTAAATTTTGTTTAAGCCCTAGCTGATCTTTCTGCTGCTAAAATACAAGGAAATTTGTTCCTTGGCACAAAGCAGCAAACTTCCTGAACTCTTCACTGCTCCACTAGGTATTTTTCTGTCTTACAAATTTAGAGTAACATTTCTATTTGAAAGATTTCAACTAAGCAAAACATGGTTTGTGTATGGCTTACTGTTACAGTTAAATTTGCAAGACTGAAAATGACCATGCTGATCTGCTAATATTTTTTCTTTTTCAGCTAATAGTTCTGTTTTTTGGACAAACTTGAAAAAGTGTGGATATGGGTGCAATGTATTGCAGAGTAGCTGGCTCCTCTTTCAGCAGAGGCAGCGTTGGAGCAAAACAGCTTCTGGTAGCAACTTGGACCATTCACTGCCCTTCTACCTCCAGTGCTTGGGGCATTTCTTTGAATCTGTAAGCTTGTCCTAAAATGTCAAGAAGAGTTATACTTCTGTGAAGAACGAATGGTGCTATATTTAAAGCACAAGGTTGGGAAACGAGACCAGTAAAACCTGAGCTCTGGGAAAGTCACTCTTTGAAGGCCCTCCATTTCCTTGTGTGTAAATGGGATAATTTGCGAAGGATGCAACAAAGATTAATCAGTCTGTTTGCAGAGTGCTTTCAGATCCTTGGGTGGAAAGTGCTGCCAGAGGACAGGCTGGTTGAAGTGATACTACTCATGAATATTTCTGACTCCAGCTATACCCAAACTTAAGGCAAGCTCTGAGTGGGTTCTTATACACGTGTTTTGTGGCCTCCAGTGGTGCCATTCCCACATTGCTGCACCATGCATGCAACTCCCGTGCAAAGAAGAAAGAGTCAAGGTAACCTCGTAGCCTTCCTGTGTTTGCTGTCAATACAGTTTCTGTGAAATGTCTAAAACACCTCAGGTCCTGAAGTGAAACAGCAGCAGCCTGTTTGTTAGACCGAGCTGGGCGGTGTTGTTTACCTTCTGTTGTTTACATGTCTGTGTAAATAAAGAACACTGGTATTTGTAAATCAGTCACACAGGCCTGCCACTTAACTCGGTGACTCGATCATCGCTGCACACCCACTCATCACATACCCTGCAGAGTGAGAAAGAAGTGTTCCTTATGCCCTGCAAAAGTGCCAGTTGTGCTGCCGCAATTCACAGTCCCAGTGTGACAGGCTAAAAAAAGATTCTCTCAGTGTCCCATTTAGCCCAGCTTTTCTGTCCATAAGCTCCAGAGAAGTACCCACAAATAAATGTCTGTGCCCAACTCTGCTCCTGGATGCATATAATTGAGGAAAAGATGAGGATGCCCTCCTGATGAGCCTGAAATCAATCCTCTGCCCACACAACTAATTAGCCTTACATGCCACTTGACAAACAGGCCTACTCCCTACCTAAAGAGGCAGCTAAATAACACAGCAATGCAAGGGACCAGCAGCAGGTCACACTAGTATTACAATGAACTTTTTGCATGCTTCTGCCACACACTTGGTGTATCTGCAGCATGTTACAAGTGTCAAAAGGTTCTTGGCAGCATATGTCCACTTCTGCTGTCATTCAAACCCATCTTATTACAGCTGGTTTAGCCTAATGAAACATTGGGACTCGATTTGCACCTTTCCTTCATTCCTATCCCCCTCAAAAAAACCCACAAACCTGCAAAGATGGCTTAAAATAGATCTCTGGACTCCTCCAGCCTCCCTTCACAGTGACTTGGTGTCAACAGTGATGGAGGCAGCACAGCAGCTCTGTAGCCACACGCAGCTCCTGGTCACTGCCATGGTGCTTCATAGTTGTTGTCTGAGTGACTGCTGAGGCTCATTAACCCAAAAGCTTTGGGCTTCTCCACCTTGGCCTGGGAAATTTTTAGTGACCCTAGCAGCAGATATGCAAGGGAACTTCCCACGCATGTAGCCTCTCTATCCTGACTGTGGTAGAGATACAAAATCGTGTTGTAGGAAGGAGGGGGGACTACCTGAATCTTAGCAGTGCTAGTGCTCATCCCCATACTGAGCCTCTGAATGAATGGCTTCCTACATACTAATACATCAAACTCTAGCTTGTCTACATCAGCCTGTTCTATCAAAACCAGATCCGAAGCAATCTTATAAAACCTCACAGATTTAAAAACCTTTGTTTCACGGTGAAAGTTAGAGTATGCACCATTTTGGGACATTGCCACACTCAGAAGGGCTACTTTAGCTCTGGATCTCTTTCCAACATCACTAGAGGTTGTGTGAGAGCAGAGTTTGACCCTCTGGTCAATGGAGACATTCAGTAGCATTTTGGTACTAAACTTCTTCCCTGAGCAGGCACTCCCAGTGGGCTGGAGCAGTAAAACCAAACCAGAGTCCACAAGAACGTTAAATATTAACTGCTTGTGGAACTAAGGGCCAACCTGTCTCATTGCAGTTGACAGCAACTGTCTGCCAGGAACAGGGGCAGCATTGTAACTGACCAAGGGACCTGAAGAAGGTACCTCTTGAGGTAACAAATTGTAAAGGATGGTGTGCAGTACCTACAGCTGAAATAAAAACTGAGCGCTTAGCACATGTTTCCAACTGGTGCTCTGTATTTAAAATATAAACAAAAAAACCCTACAAAAAACAACTACAAAAAAGATTCTGAAAATATGATAGGAAAAACACAAATGTTCTTTGCTCACACCTCTGACTGGGAAATAGATCACAAATTCTTATTTCTTCTATCAGGCACCTTTCTAATGCTCAATACAAAAGTTTTTTTTTTCAAGCAAGTGCAATTCTAAAGAGTATTTATCTATTCTCTTAGTTGCTAAACATCAGATACTAAACCCTACCTTAGTACCTACCAGAATCTTTACATCTAACAAGATATAGATTAAAACTAGCCCTTGTAGATTGGAACTAGGATTTCCCAGCTCAGGGGATGTCCTACTTGCTCACTCATAGCATCACCTGCTCACTTTTATGGTCTTTCTCTGGATCGAAAACTTGGCCTCACCACCCTCTCCAGACTCAGGATGAGTTCAACCAGCTCAGTAGCCCACTGACTAATGCAGTTATCTAAGATGGGGGAAGGCAGGCCCATCGAGGCCCACCGAGGCCCATCTGCACCCCCTGCATCTGATGAGTATTATAAGCACTGAGTTAAAATGGCAGCAGTCACAGCAGTGTCTCTAGCACCTGTGTGTAAATGACACACCCCTGCTTCCTTGTTCAAAAAAACCCCATCAGGTTGGATTCCAACCATTAGAAGCAACTTGTGAATCCCATGGCTAATCTGCATTATTGGCATGGCTAAACCCTGGGAAGACTGAGTTTTTAATACAGACTTTCTTCAGATTTTTCCCACTGACTGCCAGAGAACTGGCAGTTGTTCACTCCGTGGGCAGATTTGAGTGGAACTCTGTCTAAGGCCCAAAATATTCCCTACACAGGATGGGAATGTCAGGCTCTAGGTCCCAATAGAGTTGCAGATGCCTAACTGTCCTTTCCTGTTTGGTGCACTCCTATCATTAAAACAAAAAGCAAAAAAATTAAGAGAATTCTTAGAAAGGAGTCAGCGGTATCACAGCAGCCCTGCGGGATGGGATGCCCACTGTAAAGTTACCCTATATCTGTATTTTTCTGTTCACCCTCTCCAAAACCAGATTTGCTCAGTGACTAAGTGTCTCAAGGGCTCCCCTACGCTGTAATCAGGCCAGACCCAAGGAACAACAAGGTTATGTTGTTGCATTCCTTTTTCCTTATTATTTTCCACAATAAAAATTCTATACTGCCCTTTTCTTTCCGGTGTCAGCTATAATGTAAGCTTGTAGAGACCTCCAATGTCCACTGCAATTAGTAAGGTGTGAAAGCAGAATTTATCATTTGGAATTCATCGGTGTTGTTGATACCTACACTGAAAATTACCCTGCCATAGCTGTGTGGGGGTTAACAGGAGTAACCAAGTTGCAATGCCTATGAATTATTGAAGACAGAATAAGTTTCACAGAACATACTCATTTAAAAGGAAGGTGCCATTTCTGCTCAATCACTTTCAAACTTAAAATAGAAGCTCTCCTCAGGGCTTCCTTTTTTTCAAGCCCCCCTCCTCCTCGGGTACAGTCCTAAAGGACACACGAGAAGGAGTCAGATAAAGTATTTCTAAAACTAGATAAAGACAAGAGGGAAGACATCCTAACTTGGAGAAAACTCATGTTATCTGTGATAAGGAGGACGTCCAACATCTGACTTTCTGTGCTATCTCATTGTGTAGTCTGGGCATGAGAATTTGGAGACTTTTTCATTAAAACTTCACCAATTTGTTTTGGCTTCACCTCACATTAAGTGGCTGTAAGTCCTAAAAACAATAACCTCTTGTCTTGGGCTGAGTTAATTCATTACTTACTCAGATGTTCGCAACACAACTACTGCACTGCCATGTGACATCCAAGAGATTATCATCCCATTTATTTTTATACAGCCAAAAGTATAAAAATGAGAGATCCAGCAAGGATACAACTTAAGTTAAAGCACAACATCATTTTTTGGCATAGCAAAAAAATGTAAGTCAACAAATATGACATAGTAGTGTTACTAAGGCATTTGTGCCCTGAATAACCACCCTGAACAGACCTCAAGAATCCATAATTTTGACTCAATACAAAATTTTTAACAGACTTTACTGGAAAAGCTCCCATAATGCATTAATAATCTGCATTATTGGCTAACCCAAAGACTATTCTTGAATACCCAGCATTTCCTCCTATTAAGTCTGAGCTACCAAAAAGTGAGAAAACATAAAAAAGGAACAAATTATGCAAAACCTGTAACATCCTTTCAGCTAGATCAGATGACAACAGACAATAACAGAACATGTATGTTGCCAACTAAAAGGCATGTAAAAAAGTAATGCCAAAATTCTAGGCTTAAAAGAAACACCAACAACAGTTTCATACAAACAATACAAAAACATAGAGCACTGGTTGGTGCCTGACCCACGACAGAAGTCCTCCTCCATGAGGAGTGGCAGATAGCAGAGAAGATAGTAATGCTTGCCATAAAAGAAGGAGAGAAAAAAGACAGGAAGTTCCATTACCCACTACCCGGCCTCTGGTCTGAACCATTTAACCCCTTGAGCACATACTGAGAAACTTCAGTCTTTACAAACTTGTTTTGTGCATCTTAATTTCTCTGGCCCAGGAAGACACCATTTCACAGATGGGTGAACTGAGATAGACAGATATGCTGCCACCTGTCCAGAGATGTAGCAAGAAATCAAACCCACCCAAAAATGTAAAGGCCTCTGAAAACACCAATCACAAACCTGTGAAAAGTCCTTGGTCATGCAGGGAGAGAAGACAGGGGTGATAAAGACTAAGACGAGCTAGCAGACCTCACTTGAAGAGGCAGCTTTTCTTCACATCTATGGCTAAGCTTTTTATCCTTAAGTGACACCATCTGTTCTGACAGACAGTTTTATAAAATTTGAATAAGGTGACCTGGTTAAAGCATGCCTGTTATATGGAAATGCCAGTATCATACATGGATGTGGAAAGGTTGTAGATGGCCCATGCAACCTCCCTTCCACAGTTATCCAACTGCTTTCAGCATCTCATCATAAAAGGCAGCACAAGCCTTTTTTGATACCCCACAACACAAAGCGAGCCATGCTTTTGATAACAATGCTGCAATAACTTTTCTACTATCTTACAAAGCCTGTCAGATGGAATTCATAAAATATACTCCTTTAAGGTAAGTATTTAATTTATATAGGTAACTTTTTAACATGTGAAGTCATGCTCCATTCTCCCCTGCTTTATAGTACAATCCCATTACTGTACAAGGACCAGCACTGAGGACAGAAATATCTTATGTCTCAGAACATTTCACTGACAGGTCTACTGTTCACCTGATTAATGACAACAAACAAGGTCTGGAAATTGCACTATCGTTTGGTGGTCACTAGAAACCAACAGCAGTAGAGAAAAGTGTTAATGTGAACTGACCTTCCTCTTTTCTCCAACCAAGAGGCTTCTGTGTGAAACTAGACTAGAGCAAAATGTAATCATCATCTCCTTTTATCCCTATTTCTCCTTACCACAGTTTGACATGACCATGAGCAGCCTTTGTTCCAGGAATGTGACAAAGTTCTGTATCATGATTGAACGGCACTGGCAAAGTGCAGGCAGGAGTGTTTATGAAACTACCCGATACCTCATTTCATGTTTTATCAGTGCATTTGGTCCCTTCTTTTGGAAAGCCTTAACCCACCCACAAACAGAGATAAAAAATTTCAATGCTTGGGTGTGAGCTTGTAAGAGAGCAGAGCAATCATTTTTTAAAGTAATTGATATTCAAGCATTCAAATGATATTCAAGTACTTTTTAACAAGTCATGAATCCAGAGCTATATGAAATCATACATCTGTGTTTATGTGTGCTTGTACATATGCTACACTGACATATAGAGAGGACAAGTTTTAACTGTAAGATGTGTCACCTTACAAAGTACTTGCTACGTTGCAACTAGACTGGTTGTTCATTATTTTAAGTTTACATATTACTAGAAACAGTTCTAATGACTAAAGTTTTCTATTTTTAAATTAAAAAGAACAAAAAAAACCCCAAACCAAAAAAACCACAACCCCACAAGCAACAAAACCCCTCGCAAAAAAACAACCAACCCACAAAACAATAGGTTGTTTCTCAGACACTCCTTAATGCTGAAGATCTGAAGGAAGCTGCTGCCCCCTCTTGGCACTATATACAAATACAAATACTTTGCGCTAAAAATGAGGATTCTGGTCACAAATTACTAAGTAATGTACAAGTTTGAGTATGGAAAATAGCACAAAAATGAGACAGCCAGAAGTACACTTACCTACTTAACCAAACCACTCAAGACAACCCCATTAACTTGCTAAGATGTAAGAGTCATAACACATGGAATTGCCATGCCTTTCATTTTAAAATAAGTTAGTAAATATGTGACCTGGATTTAAAATAACACTTAAAGGAGCACAATGGATCTCACATATTCTTCTGGTCCTGAACTGTCTTATAAACACACCATGTCTGTCATAAATTAGGAGAATACCTAAACTGCCACACTGGCCAGAAAGGAAGATCAAATAAACAGGAAGGTGTGAAACAGCACTCACTTGACAGCTATACAGAAATCCCCACTTATCATATATAAAATGTCAGTTCCTTAGGTTCCAAGCCCAAAGCTGCCACCCTTACCAGCTGGGGTACGCAT
>WEIV01011664.1:14987-36361 GCA_013390005.1 Calyptomena viridis | reverse complement strand
ACTCTTTAATGCCAAAAGGCCTAAAAGGATGTTCAGAAAAAAGAATGCTGTTGAAATACAGTCTGGGAGTTCAGAAGTTGAATAAGAGGTGCCTGTGAAAGTCAAACTCCTGGAGAAAGGAGGTACAACAAGCACAGACAGGAAATACAAAACAACCTCCCTTCCCGGGCATTAGTATCCTCAGGTCTTGAGCTGTTGTCTTTGATGTCACAGAGAAGCTTTGGAAACTCCTCTGGTTTCAGAACACCCATGCCAGGGGAGGCTGAAAGAACAGAGTTTGGAGCAGGGCTGTTCTCTATGGGAGAGAGGGACACATGTAAGTGACTAAATGCTGGCAAACACCACAAACTTGCCTCTGTGTCCTCTTCCAAGCCATTTACCTGCTTCTTCAGCTCCTATCACCCCAGTTCCTAACTCCACCTCCACAAAGCAGGGACCATCCCCAACAAATACCCCCCATCTCCCACCCACTTGCCATCCCCACACACTGGGTCCCTGGTCCATGCTCTAGATTCACGCAGTCAATAAATATATGCTCACACCATGGAGGAAATGAAGGCAAACACTCCATGGGCATCCTTTTTCTTTTTTCCTTTTTTTTTTTAATTATTGTTTTAAAGTTCTTGGTGTTAGTTAAGGGTATATAGAAACAATAGGGACTTTTGTCTTGAGAGACCATCTGAAAACAAACCCAACATTTCAGAAAGAGGAGCAAGGACATTTTCTAAAAATCCCCTAAGTGAGAACTGAGGCTTTTCTGGGATTCCCAGGTAAATGACAGAGCTGTACTTCTGAGCACAGTAAGCCTTTCCAAAGCGCTTAATCATACTGCAATCTTTGAGTCAGGAATCAAGACCAGGACCAGCATCTGGATTTCATCTCCTCTCCCAAATGAGCAGGACTGGTCAATCAGATGGAGCCAAACAGATTGCACTTTCTTGTGGAGACAGCAGGCCCCATCTCTGCCTATCTCTGCAGCTCTTTCTGACAAATGAAAGCATTCACACAGTATCCCATTTGGAGTTCTGCAGTTTCCTATCATCTTGCTGTGATACAGTCACATCCACCAGCATCAGAGCTGGTGCTGAAAGGGAGAAGGAGGGAGAACATGTGCAGCTGGTGCAGGAAGGGTAGGAAGGGACCAGGACGTGCCTCTGGGAAGCCACAAGCTGCTGGAGACACTCACACTTGCTGTAGACCCACCTGTCACGAGCCTCAGCTTAAACATGACCTAAGAACTCTGCACCTCTGCCCTCTCCATGCTGCACTTCCAGCTCTTCAGGAAGCATAAGTTCTGGAAATACAAGCCAGATGTGTGAGTGCTGCAAGTCAATAAAGATCTCAAAGAGACAGCACATGTGGAAAACCAGTGCAAGCTGAGATTCTCTGCAAGGGAAGGGGGGGAGAGGGAAGGTTCTTTACTGCTCTTATGATCCTCATCTACTTCATAAGCAAAGCAATGGAGACAGAAGGATAAAAAGCAGCTCCACAAACAGTCCTTGCCATGTCCTGGTGCAAAAAATTAAGGTTATTGCTGATTATGCAACTACAGACATAGACTTCTAGCTCTGTCTTGGTTCCAGGGATAACAGCATTGCTTCACAGTGACTCCTCTTTCTTCTGAATGGCCTGGGAGCTTGTGTGAGGTAACCTTTTCCTTGTGCAAGAATACAAGAAAGTGCTTGCTTTCTTCCCTAGAAAGTGGAGGAGCAGCATGCAGCAAAAGAGAAAATCAGTCTCCTGGAATTTGTTTTCCATCCTTTTCTTTTTCCCTGCTCATCTTTTACTGCTGTTTTACTGTGGAAATTCCCTAGTATTCAAATACTTTCAAAAATGGTTTTTTTAGGCTCTTGCACAATTCCCTTTGGAGTTGTTGTATTACTTATCCCTAGCCACTTTCCCACACAGTGATTGCTGTAATCCTTTCTTCCTTCAAAATTTTACACTCTTTCCTCCAGGGACATGCTCCCAAAATTTACTCAGCTGGAACATGGGGTAGAAAATGCAAAAAGTCAATTGTTGCTCATTCATGAGAATGAGAAATGGGAATGGGAAAAAAAAAATCCCTGCTTGCCTGCATTCAGAATTGGAATATTAATCCTTGTCAATGTTAATATACATTGTAAGAATCTGATCTGAGCTGGATGAGTGCTACATACTTTAATTTCAATAGAGAATAAGCTGTTTTCATAATTTCATACATATCCTTTTTTCCTACCTTGTATATTTAATTTTAAGACCTCTCTTTGCACAAGAGCTGGTTAAGGTTCTTACCATACTGAAGTAAGACATTTTCAGCTTACCAAATTGGAAAATGTAAGTAAGTTACTGTCAGCAATACATTCTAGTTCTCAACAATTACTTGGTCCCTTTCCAAATCATGTGGCAATAGCTGTACCAGCACAGTAAACATCACAAGTCTCTGCATTCAAACCCTAAGACAGTACAGTAATGTGTAGACTTCCACAGAAGTCATCAAAAGAAAGGTAGTTTTCATGAGAAAAAGAGTTGACTCAAGAAAACCTGAGGGTTTGGTGTTTTGGTTTTTGTTTTATTTATTCATTGCATAAGAAGCAGAGCTATTGGTCTCCATACCAAAGGGCATCTAGAAGAAGCAGCATTTAACCAAAAGAAACAGTTTTTAAAGGGTACACCAGGGTCAGTGTAGAAAAGACATAAAATAAATGATGCATACAGAAACATCTGGGGTTTGTCTGCAGTAGATTAAAGGACTTTCAGCAGTGACCGGACAGGGTGTCCTAGTTCAGTGAAAATTAAATTGATTTGAAAGTTTCTGGAACATAGAAACATAGAAGCATCATGCATCTCCAGAGCTCCATGTCGGCAGTCAGAATGGTGCTGAAACAAAAAGGAAATGGACTTGGTGCTTCAGCCTCACACATGATCGTCTCCAACAATCAAGAAATCAAAACCCAAGGCCAGGTGCCACAGCCATGAGGCTAATGGCTAATTGCATCTTGGCTTCCTTTCTGGCCCTCTTCTCCTTCCTGTCTGCACCAGCAACTTTCACAGTACTTCCACTTTTACTGCTCAGGCAGAGTCTTTTAGGTGCTTTACACAAGCAGTGACCAACCTTTCTGTCACTTCAGGCCCCAGCAGGAATTACAGAGGGCTGAGATTCACAGCTCTCTCATCAGGTGACTGCAGGTATTCCCATCACATCTATCCTCTCTCCTCATCCATGCTGCTTTCCTTCTGGAGATCCGCCTCATGTACACACAACCTTCCCAGCTGGCAATCCCTGGTGCAGCCTCTCAAGTGCTGCACAGCCAAAAAGCATTCTGTCCCCAAACCATGTGGAATACATAGCTGGTCACAGAGATCCTCTGGGTTGCCCAAAACCACGGACAGTGCCTTATTACTAAAACTTAATCTCTCTCCTTTCTGGGACACTAGGTGTCTGAGGCCACTCTCTCCCTGACAGCTCCCTCCTGCCATGGCAGAGCCTGGCCATACCTCTGTCACAGGGAGAGTTCTTTCAGCAGCTCTGCCCAGCATCCATCATCTCCTCGAATGAGAAAACTTAGTCCTTCAAAGTCAGGCAGCCATCACCAAGGGGTACCCCAAGCCCAAAACAAACACTTCTTCTGGACTCAACGCTCAGTAGGCCTTTTGGTCCTGCCAAAATGTAATCAGCACTTTTTCCTTTCTTTGCCTGTTCCCACTCCCCACAGCCTGGGATGACTAAGAAGAGACAAGTGAAATTCAGTTCCTGGATGTCAGTCTCCATTTCATATTAAATGCTAAAAAGGTGCTGCTTCTCAGTCTCAGAGCCAATTTGGACTTTCCCTCTTCTGCTTCCTCCTCAAAGTCTGACAACTGCTGCAGTCAAGATCTCTGCTGGATTCCAGAAACCTGCCAAGGCTGGACTCTCAGCAGACTGTACACATTGTATATTTCCTTGCCTGATATGAAATTCAGTCAGTCTGAGCAGAGTTGGACACACATATAAACACACTCATCACACACACATTAGTGCCAAGATTGCTCAACACAATATTTTGGAGGATTGTTTACTCAAGGCCAAGCAAACAAACATTTTGAACACATAAACTCAATAAAAGCAGAAGTGCTTATATTCAGAAAACTCTGTTCTGCAGGCACTGCTTAGAAAGAGAAAAAATATTTAAAAAAAACCCTGAAATAGTTTAACTTTCAAATATAAAGACATTCAGCACAGCCCTGTCCTGGTTTCATGGTCATAGATATGATGTTCATAGTTCATCTAAAGAACATTTGTCTCATTTGCTTACATTCAGTTTGCACTCTTTCTAAATAATAGGGTTAGATGTTGACTATATTGACATTAGACCACAAAAACAGACAGGTGGGTCAAACTGAGCACCCCACAGTTCTTGCCTCTGACAGCAGCCAGCAGCAGATGCCCAGGGAAGAATATAGCAGCCAGAGCATGCCAATAAATGTGTAGCGATTTTTTTCTAAATGCTCTCCCAGCCTCCAAATGCTTGCAACTCAGAAACTTCCTGAGCCACAAGCGTGCTCTTTGTATCTGCTAACCCTTGACAGTTCGGTTTAATGAATTTCTCCAATTTCACCCAGCGTCTGATATACTGGGTGACAAAAGTTTTCAGAGCAAAACAGATTTTCAGTCAGTTGGTTCCCTTCAGGCTCTTCACCCTTCGGCCTCTAAACTGCTGTTATTCCAGCAGTGGAATAATAGTAGTGAGTCTTCACTTAGGAAAACCAGGAATTGTCAAAGTAGCTCAATTTAACCTAAAGAAACACTGTCTCTTCACCATTTGAGAGGAGTCTGTGCTGTCAGGTCCCTCACCTACTGCTGCATCTCCAGTGAGTCCAGAGCCATGAGGTTATTGGGAAAGAGCTGCTCTCAAAGCAGGCAGCACAGGTATCTCTACCGAAACCCACTGCTAATCATGTCCCCTTTGATACCCTCCTGACTGTAGCATCTTGACCCCTGAAGTCCCAGGGAGCAGCCCATGCAAGGACCTGGAATAAATGTTACTCTAAGTGAACAATCAGAGAGAAAGAAACCCGCTGAGACTAAAGAGAGCTGCCTGTCCTCTGAAGGACCCCTTAGGAAACTGAGCCAACTTTCAGGGGCTTTTCTGAAAAACAAGATGAAATACAGTCACAGCTCAGCAGGAGTCCTGGAACATGAACTAAAGAGGGATTTATAACAAGAAAGGAAAGGGACATTTAATTAACCACTTACTCGTATCCAGAAACACAGACTTGGTTCAACCACAACCCTGAACCTACAGCCAATGTTTAGCTCAGGGCTCTCAATAAATGCAAATATGTTGTAACAGAAAAGTTCAAAACAAACATATCTCAAATCACAGCTTACAAATTATAAACTTCATTTCCCATGACCCACTAGAAAACCAAAAGCAAGTTTCTGTCCCAGTTATATTTATGTTGACACTAGAAGTCAATTGAAATTCAAGGTGTTAACTGCTGAACCAACAATCACAGTGACAACATGTCTGTCTCACTGAGAACACATGATGGACTGGAAATCATTTCCAACAGAGAACATGACAGAGAATAATATTTACATCAGACTACAGTTAAGAGCTACTACCCATAATGGCCAGCTTCCACATGAAATTAAAGATGAAACTTGCTTTTGAATCCAAGCAGTTCCACTGGTGGTTCTTCAATTACTCAGCAAAGAGAGGATTTGTGGTGACTACTTGCTGCAGAGGACAGATATCTATGTTTTGAAAATTACTGTCACAGCAGTACCCTCAACAACAAGGCCACAAATTGAGACTAGCCCCCAGGCTCCTCCTTGCTCCAAGCTGATGCCTGGTCATTTGTGACAGTGCAGCATGAATTCTTGTCCTGCAAATCACAAATATTGTTCCTGTGAGAGAACCTAAGTTTTGTTTTTCTCAGAGTTGTAATTTGGCATTTCCGATTAGCCATAAAGTGTCAGTAATAGTAAAATGGTTTAAAAGAAATGGAACTATTTAAAAGATAACTAGTGAACTTTAGTTTTCTTCAGGGCTGACTTTACTCTAAACAGAATTTGACATAACACAGGGATTCTGGTCAAGGAGCTGGCTTCTCAAGACACTGACAGGATCTCCCTAACTAGGAGAAATGTATATGACGACAGCTTTACATGTGCTGAAGAATTAGCACTCCAGCAACTCTGCACTCTCTATCATTATGCAGCAACACTCACACAATCTGATGTCAAACAAAGACTCTTCAGTGTTCCTTGGTGTTCAGTCATTTCCTTTTACTACAAGTAATGGGAATGTCAAATCCAAATACACAGAGAACAGCAGGGAACAATATGAAATGGATAGCAATAGGCAAAAAACCCAAGCAAAACTACAGCTCGAGGGTGGTGGTCAAGCCATGTGAATGCCTAGAGGTTAAACTATCACACACTGGAAGTAAAGAAGCATGGAGCTGGAATTTCTCAGCATGCTAGAAATGTGAGATACGAATTCTAAGGGTTGAAAAACAGAACACATTTCTTGGAAATAGAGAAGAATTTTTAAAAAAGAGATACAGGCTTGAAAACAAAACTCATTAGTGAAACTGGGAACACTGCCCTCTCCCTAGACCTCTGTGCAATTCTGAGCACAATTTGATAGTAGGGGCCTTTAGAAGGATGCAATGACCTTAATCCCTGTTTACATAGGAGAGTAGCTCTGTCCCAAGAAAAATGAGTGGGTGTTGAGGTTGTATTGTGTTAACCCTGGCTGTGATAGGGAAAAAGTCATGGCATGTTCTTTTCCTCTCTGGCAGTGACAGCCCTGAAGCTTTCAGCATGAGTGGATTCTCTGCCAGGGCATTGAATGCTGCTGTGCAGGCTATACACCTCTGGTTCTGGTTACACTCCCAGTGAACTGTGGTGCCTGGCTTGCTGCTGGCACAGGCACCATCCACACTTTGCACAGGAAACACAACCCCGAAGGAAGCAGGGGAATATAAGGCTGTGGCTGAGAAGACAGTGCTGGGTTAACCATTGGACTTGACGATCTTAAACATCTTTTCCAACTTATCGATTCTATGACCCCACTGTCCCTGCTTAAGAGCCACTTGGCCCCATCCATCACCTGCCCCTATGGTGGCACTTATCCATGAGGCACTCCAGTCCCTTAGGCAAAGGATTACTCCCTAGTAGAAGCCCACACTTTACTGTGGTATCACCTCTGAACTCCACTTGAATTCGGCTTGAATTTCTCATTCTCAGAGCCATAATCTTGACTCTAAACCTTGTCTGGGCTCTAAGCCAGGCTAACAGCCACATCCCCAGGTCACATGGTGTTGAGGGAACCCTACCAAGAGCCTTCCAACTGTTTTGGCAACTCCTTTTGAGGAGTATCCCTCTCTCACTGTACATCTAGATGCTTCTCTCTTCAATTCCTAACCCTAACTCAGTGCCTGTACCATGTCTTATACAATGGGATACACCACAAAACCTGGTGAAGTTTAGGTGGGGACGGACCCAGAAGTCTCCAATGGCAGAACTACTGCTATTCTCCAGTAATGTTCTGATGAGTACTCTGTGCTATTAGGTGGGCTGTATTAGGAGAAACGTCTGTGTGTAATTCATCGGTGCCTCAGAGCATTTAGAAACTAGTGTTCAAACTAGTTAATAGATTGGGAGATGAGGACACCTACAGGAAGAGGGATCTTCCCCAGGCTACTCCTGAAGCATTGCTTCAATAACGTTGTTGACATTACATATTTTGTATACGTATTTTGTGCTACACAAACCAGCTGGTGTGTCTGGAGAAGATGACTGATAGTACTCTAGGTCCAAGTCAGACTTCTTCTGGCATTAGTGGTGTTGATTTTTTAACCACTGGAGCTGACCAACACTTAGAAACTTCTGGGTTGTTCTAGTTATGCCTGTTTGTTCACCAAGAATTGCACAACGTAGATTATCCTGGACGCTGGGTTCATCAAACAGGAGCTAACAATTTTTCTTGATCTCAGTTCTTAATGTTCTTCTCAGCAATTCCAGCCCCAAACCCTGTCTAAGTACTGGGACCGGATCATCTTTTCCTCGTCTATTATAGCTTGTTCAGCAATTCCTGAGCTTCTGAATTTGAAGGCTATAAGAACAAGACATAAAGACAGGAGGTACCTGCCCACACAACCTGAACTCTATCCTTGAATGACAGCCCAGCCCAGGCACGATTCCTACTCTCAGTCTGTCTTTAAGCTTCCTAGAAGAGGAGCTGTTG
This sequence comes from Calyptomena viridis, assembly GCA_013390005.1. Lineage (NCBI taxonomy): Eukaryota > Metazoa > Chordata > Aves > Passeriformes > Eurylaimidae > Calyptomena > Calyptomena viridis. The sequence continues at coordinate 28,142 of WEIV01011664.1, read as the reverse complement.
ATAGTTACAGCCATACATTTATAGGGCACAACAGAAATAACCCCTTACATGGTACTCATCTAAATCCCTTCATCTTTATGCAATAAAATATATTTAATTTTAACCAACAACGATCCTACAAATCACATTCATTTACCATCAAAGTGGGAATAAAAATTTATGATTCTCCTCAGGCAAATGTTTTACTTTATCTTCAAACATGAATGATTTACCAGCACCTATTGCAACATTCACCACTAAATATTTCATATGCAAGATTATAAATTTTAGTATTTTGGACAACAGAACAATGTAATGCTCTCTTTTTCATAATATTTCTGTAAACTCTCAGGTGCCAACCTGCACCCAATATGATCCCACTGACCTCCCTACGTTTAGTACAGGATGACACACAATGAAGAACTGCGGGGTTTATTTTAAATCCAGTCTCATGGTACAAAATAAACTTCATCCTAGGAAATCTGGCAGTTGAGAACTTTATGTGCACAAGATGAATTGCTGGTTGGTAATCTACCTGCTCCGGGTAGCTCTGTGTCCTGCTTTCACCTATAGCAGGCATGAGCCTGGTGCCCTGGCACACAGTTTGCTTTAGGTTGGCTCAAACACCACAGGGAGCAAAGCAATAGAACAGGTCATGTCCCACTGGGTCCCAAACTTTAGTTCTGGGGCCCATTTTGCATTTATGTTCAGTAGTGCTGGAAATACACCAAGAAATCTGGTTCAGGGTAAGAACAGCCTGTTCCAAGACAGTTTCTCTCATTTCAACATTTAAAATGCTCTTGAATGCTTGGCTCTGCATCCAAAGCAGAAACTCTTAAATCCATCCTAACATTATAAAAGTACCAGTCCCATATGGCTGTGAGATGTTATCATGGTAATTTTGGTTACAGAATTGGGTAGTTAAAATGAGAAAAAAAAATTAAAGAAACAAATAATAGTTAATGGGGAATCTGATGCATTCAAAATAGTGTTACATTAGAAAAGTGGCTTCAACTCTTGTACTGCAAGGAAACAAATCCATTTTTCATCTTCAGGAAACAAGAAGAAAGTGTCAGCTTCTGAGAAGAAGTTAAAAATCATATAAATCCAAACTATCTCTAAAAGTGTATTTGACTGAATACAAATGTCAGTGCCATTTCTGTAAACATCTTTATGCAATCCCGCATGATTAGGTCAAATAAAGAAATAAAGAGGGAAAGAAAGAAAGTGGGAAATAGATGTGCTTAAAAACTTTGAAAGGTGAATCAGAATTTGTTCTAAAATGCAATGCTGAATTTTCTAAAGGAGCAGATAAGGGGAGACTAGGGATTAAATCAACAGCATTCATCTCACAAAGAGATTCAGAGTCAAAGCTCAAAGACAATTTTCAAGCATACATGAAGCAATTATCTATGACAGATGTTAATTTCTAAGTGAAATATACATACATTCCAAAAATCTCACTGGAGTCTTGTAGTAACTCAAGCTATATTCTTCTAGTAGAAAGATGAGATTCTGCTCATAGTCCTTTCCATGAATTCTTTTAACTGACAGACAGCAAAGCCAATCTCCATCATTTTTACCAAGATGTGCAATATATAGCATTTCTGTCAGGGATGCTGAGCATAATTTAAAAAAAAAAAACAAGTCTATAATCAACACTTTCTTAAAAAGACTTCATGAACTTTCATCCAACTTGGAGCACTTGGATCTGGTAGTACCACATCGAAGGCAAAACAAAACGTCTCTTTTTCAGCTATCAGAGATTCTAGTCCCAAATCACAGTGGTTTAGATCAGTGTAAGCAAACAAATTTCAGGAGCCATTTCAAGGCTCTCCTTTCTAAAGCTTCTCAATAGCAGACGCTTTTATTTAAAGGAACTTGTATCAGAGCATACACAGCTTCTCTAGTTATCTTACAAGGTCCACAGGAAAATAATTTTGAAGACAATGATATCCCAGTACTGAGGTCAATCCCAGTCCTTCCACTGGTTTCTGCAGAACCAAAGCCTCATCCAGTATTTGCAGAAGCTTCCTACATGAATCTCTACTTTCTGCCCCAGGGAAATTTATTTATTTGCTCTTTTTTGTATTCTTTTCTGAGGTCCTGTGACTGATCCTCCTTCACGGGCTCTATGCAGTACCCTATTCATACTTCATCATGCTAGTCAGGCTGAGGCACCCAAGGCTTTCAAGTATCACCTCCTGGTCACTCACCCCAACAATCTACATTGATTTTTCTCTTCTTGACTGCCAGGAGCTAAAAACTGCATGTTCTGAGAGCAAATTATTCACATGAGTAAAAGATGGTGGAATCAGAGAGCATAAAGATGAAAGCCAGCTGGCAGACCGCCATTAGTGGGAGAGACATTCTGCTTCCAAAATATGGCTTACAAGAGGAAGAGGAGATTATTAAAGTATCATTAAACAGATTCACTGCTCTTTAAAAATGGCAGTATACGGTTTTAACTGGAAGGATAAAAATAACATGAAATACTGTATCAGTTACAAACCCAACCAGCTACAGCTCAATTCCATCCTGAACTGCCTCTTTCCTAATATTTCTTCTAGGCTAATATTTCTTCTTTATTATATTTCATTTTCTTAAACAGCACAGAGCTGCATTTACTTGTTTAGTGTCTTTTGGAGTACTGGGGTTATAAAAGGACCTGGATGCTAAATAAATCCAAGGACATCTTGCCATGGTGATATACAGGTTCCTTGGGAAAACTAAGTTAATACAAATCTTGTAAATAGAGAAGCTGCCTTTCAGGGACACAAAAAAACAATCACATTTGTAGGCACCCAGCACAACAGAGCAAGGGATATCACTGTGTCCTCTGCTGAGGGACAGAGGCTTCTCCACCACACTGATAAATATCATGCAGTTGAGAAGACACTGGGAAATGTGTAGAAACACAGAGAGATAGCTGTTCTAAGTGAGAAAAATTATTACCTGACATACAACACATTCTCTCTGGAAGGCCCAGACTGTACAGCTGGAAATGCACAGAATTTAGAGGCTAATTTGGGGCACAAATTCCACAGTCAGAGGATCATTTCACAGGGAGTCCACTCCTCCCTTAGTGCTGTATAGTGCAGGATGTACATCCAGGTGTACCATGGAGGTGCAGCCAAAGGTAGCCCCCCCTTCTTCACAGTGCTCGCATCCAGCCCTGCGTGTAGAATGCAACTCACCCAGGAAAAAGTGACATTGTCCTCGGTGGCACTTTGCAGAAAACTGGTGAACTAAGAAATAGGAACATCAATCTGGCAAAGTATAAATAGCAAGCAGAGCTCATACTGCACGCTTCAAGTATTAGTTAAAGGTGAGAAATTCGTCCTTATCTTACTGCATCAAGATCTTGCTCTGTAAGCATGGTGAAATATCTGGAAATGAAACCATAGTTATCAGCTTGAATACCATTTTCTTCAAAATCAACAGGAAAAGCTTCTCGCAAATGGAATAAAGAACTAGAATGGAAAATGGTATATTAAGTGTTCCTTTACTTCTTGAAGCACAGATCCCAGAACTCAACCCCTATATTAATAAAGCTAAACTCAGAAAGTAGTTTCAGCAGTAATAGTCACTGTTTTCAAACTTCCTTAGACTGCTGATCCACAAGTTCCTCTAGCTCTCTGTATAATGCATTATATTCACACACTATGCCACCAGTATTCATATTTTATCCCAAGTGTTGAAATGTTGAGATTACTTAATGCCTCAAGCTCCTGGTTTCATGTGATTATGCAAGAAATCCAGCTTTAATTAAAAACAAATTTCTAGCATGGAGAAGAAGATCTTCAAAATGGGACTGCAGTTGCAGAACTCGAAGTACACATAAAAAGGCACAAAACCCAGCGCTTATTAAATCAGACAGATCTGATAAAAGAGCTGCAATATGAGAGATAGGTCAAAAAAGCATTTCTATGAAGACTTCCATTTCAGCCTGAGAGTGCCCTGCATCAGTACAGCACAAGTGCAATAGTCTTGCATTTCTTCAGGATGAATTTTTATAAGCTGAGGAAGAATTCATAGAAACTCTTTTCCTTTGAGAATCTGTAGTTTTCTGTAAGATTCTGCTACTAAATATGTATTTATTTATGCTGAGAGAGAAGTTTAATATAGAACATTGTTGCCCTGGCTAAATAAATTAAATGTACAATGGACAGCCCAAAGAGCTGCACTCTGAAAGTAGGCAGACATGGGGATGCCTTGTTCTGCAATGGTTAAACACATCCTGAGTGCCTGCTGACATTTCTTCAGAAGTGAAACCATTACATCCACTGGATGGGTTAATGTTTTTTCCAATACAAATGAAGTCTCCTCTTCATCCCTGTGAAACTCTGACTTACAGCCTTAGCAGGTCTGTACACGTTGGGGGCAGTATGAAGTTGATGTCTGCATGAACTGAACAGCTTTGGAGAGAGAAGTTGCTTCAACTGGACCAGAAACATTATGACAGTTATGAAAATTCCCCTTTTCTCCTCACCTATATGAATCCAGGCTCTGTTCCAGCTAGTTTCTCATTAACTGGTAGTCTGGGTTTGTTCCCATCACAGCTGGACAGGTTTTTATGTTTTCTAATCATTTCACTCATCCCTGACATATCGACACCCAAACAGTTCTCCAGCCAAAAGAAAACATTTGACAGATCTTCACTGTAATGACACACTAACCTGTCCTTACGGGAAGAGATTAAATTAATGCTGCATAAGCAACAAGGTCTGGTATGTTATCAAAAACCTATGCTATTTCTCTAAATTAGATTATTTTTATATCTTTACCTCCCACTGACTAAAATAATCAGATTAAAACTACAGCCCCGTGTTCCCAGATTTGTGGTTTGCTGTGTCTGAGTCAGACTTCAGGGGAAGCTGTAGTGTCCAAAAGCCTTCTTTGTCTCCCTCTGATATTCATTAGCTCTATAAAAGATGGCATCTTTCTCCACAAACACTGCTTAATTTTAAAGGAGGAATGCCACTTACTAAAGCCTTGATGCAACAGTTGTTCTGCACCCAAACTTTCCACTGGTGTCTAAAATGCAGTGGAGGCCCCACATGATTTAATTTGAAGTTTTTAAGTACTGCTTTCAGAAAACAGCTCAACCTCCAGCTTCCTCAGGAAAAACATACCAACAAAACAAAAAAGCCTTTCCTGTTGCTGTGGTTTAAAGACAGCTGTAATTTGGGAGGAAGGGAAATGGGAAACCTTGGTAAGTGGAATATCAGCAGGTAATCTAACTTTCCTGGGCCTCTGCCTCTCTGTCTGCAAAATGGAGAAAATACATATACAATCCTGATATCTACATTTGAAAATGCTATATGTAAGAGGGATAATGGATCTATGCCACTGATTTCAGTAGGTTCTGGGGCACACCTACAAATGTAAATAGACTGTCACTCCACAGTTCTCCTCAACAGTTTCATTAGTTCTTAAAATCATTTATACATTTCTCCCATGCAGTTATTTGCTTGCACAGGCATCACTGAACCACCACACTGAGCACCTCCAGAGTTCTGTTCCCATATATTCACCCAGCCATTTATTTCTTCTTGCTTTCTTTCTTCACTTCTATCTACTGAAAATACACCAGGCCTACTGTTTCCTTAACTTCTGTCACTAATACCCATAACATTTATAGCTAAATGAACACATCGCAGAAACTTTGCCATCAAGTCCCAGTAGCTTTTTTCTGGAGCTAAAGCAGCTCGTTATCCCCACCTGGAGGGGAAACCGACTCCTCCGGAACCCGTATTCACTCACAGTCTCCACCTGCAACGGGATGTTTAAATCCATCCGGAATCCTACCCAGGACACACACGTGTGGGCATCACAGCAATACAGGACACACACACGTCACATTATAGCCAAGACAGCTCAAAACATTTCTGTTCAATCGCACTTTGGTATGTGTCAATACCAGCTTGCTACATTCAAAACACTGGGCATTTATTAAAAAAAAAAAATAATAATTGTACATAATATAAAAAAGGAAATTAATAAGCCGATCAATTTTCTGCCAGAATTCCAAATGAGACTGTATGAAAAGCTGTAATTTGTCTTTTAGTAGTCAAGAACTGGACTGCTCCACTGCCCCTGGAGTTGCTGCCTTCCCTGTCCTTAGTCACCATGATCAAACTGCAGTTTTGAGATTCAGTTTGTCAATACCAATAAATAATGTACTATTTTTTATTCTGATCCTGTAAATACCTATGTAAACATTAAATCATTTTATACTGGTAAATAATCCTATTAAATTGTATGAATGAAGTCACCCTTCAAGATCAGAGCTGTTCCAGAGGGAATTTCTGTGGTTTTTTTCTCTAACAGAACTTTTATACACTATGTTTTAGTGTTAGTGACAGCAATGGCATATGAAGCTGCATCAATATGTTTGACCTCCTACACCACCTAAACCAGACCATTTCACTCAACTCTTCAACTATTCCTGCACCTCCTCTCATAAATCAATCAAAATGACAAAGAAAATCTGGTCTTTTCTGACAAAACCTGTAAATCTTAGCACAAACAAAAATAAACTAGTCTGAGCAGGACTTTTTTTTTCCAGTTTTGCTTACTGGTGTTAATTATTGTGAAAAATATAAAGTTGTATTTTGCTTATTGCATACTTATGTTAAAAAGTAGTTAGAAGTAGTTAAATAAATATTTTATTAAGTTAGATTAGAACCAGACCAACATAGCATTGGCTGTGTGTTAAGAATTTATGATGAGTAGTTAGGGATAAGAATGTTTAGAGAAACATATATTTACTCTAAGGACCTTTATTTAAGAAGATGTTTGCCAGACGCCTATTTGACAAGGGGTTATAAAATTCGAGCCCTATGTCAACCATTGACATTGAAATGTAACTTTCTGTTTAGAGATAAGGAAAGTTAGGAATGCTTTTAGAAAGTTTTTCTTGGTTTTGATCACAAGCTGAGGACTGCCCTCTGTGTGAAAAATCGTATAAGATGTATTACATTCTGTAGTTCGGGTGTGCATTTTGTCTTAAATGCACCTGGCCGGAGGTTTATATCCTTTGTTTTCCTGAATTTTGTCCCAATAATCAATTTGCCTTTTATGGTGAGCATCTGTTTCTCACATTTATATAGTTGTCTTTGATATTTTGTGGAATTAATTATTCTCTTTTAGACTTCTGGAATTCTCTCTCCGAATACTGGCACAACATGAGCATTCCTCTGGTTTTATGGAATTTCCCCCAGGTACCGATCTCTTCACTCTTGTGACCAGTGACAGGAGCCCAGAGAGCGGCCTGGAGTAGTGTCAGGGGAGGTTTAGGTTGGATATCAGGAATAGGCTCTTCCCTCAGAGGGTGGTTGGGCACTGAACAGGCTCCCTTGAGTAGAGGCCACATNGAAGGGCCCCTCAGGCTCAGGGCGGCCATGTCGCGGCACCACGACGGGCCGTCACCATGGCAACGGCGCGGTGACGTCATCCGGCTGTGCCGTAACGCGGAAGGGCCGCGCGGGCGCCGAGCGCGGGAGGCGGCGGGAGCGGCGGGGCTGGTCCTGCTCGGGCCGCGCCGGGAGAGCGGGGGCGAGAGGGGCACAGCGAGGGGAAGGAGGCGGCGGCATGGCCGGGCCGCACCTGCAGCAGCCCAGCTTCCTGCTGGTGAGTGGGGAGCGGTTTCTCGTTACGGTCGTGCTGTGGAGGAGCCCGCGGGTCGGTCAGGGCAGGTCGGGTATCAGCAGAAGCGCTGAACCGGCGCGATTAGTTTGTCGGTTTGTTGGGGTTTTGTTGTACGTCGTGTCCGCGATAAGTAACTGTCTGTTCCGGCAGCGGTAATCGGGTTTTCCCTGTGATTCGTAACAGGCCACGCTGAAGGCGGATTGTGTAAACAAACCGTTTGCGCAGAGGTGCCACGACCTGGAGACGATCATCGAGGAGCTTCCCGCCAAGGTGAGCGCAGCTGCCCTCTCGGACCCTCACAGCCCGCAGGGCCCGGCGGGACTGGCTCTCTTCGCGTTACAGTTTTCTTCGCTGCTGTTTATCTTATCAAGGGAAACTGGAATCTGTCTGGAATGGGCTGCCCAGGGAGGTGCTGGAGTCACCGTCCCTGGAGGTGTTCAAGGAAAGACTGGATGTGGTCCTGAGTGTCCTGGTCTGGTTGTCATGGTGGTGTTGGGTCACAGGTTGGACTCGATGATCTCGGGGGTCTTTTCCACCTGCTTGATTCTGTGGTTCCGAGTTTTGACACCAGTGTGAATCCAGTGTTTCCAAAACCTATTTTAGTCATTAAAAGACTGTTTCAGTTGACTGCACTGTGTTAATATGTTTCAGCCTCAGTTTATGAGGAAAGCCGGTTTTTAAAATGTGACAAATGACTGTGTGTGGTGCAGATGAGCATCTTTGCAACTTCAGTAGGATCAAAAATCAGGATAGATTTCCCATAATTGCAGTGTTTTCAATGGAAGCTCTGCCCAGTGATAATCCAGAAATAGTCATAAATAGGTGGCAGAGAGTATCTTTGTGCGTTCTAGTAGAGATTGTCCAGGTGAATACTTGAGCACATTAACTCTTTGTGTTTGTTTTCCCTAAAGGAACTACATGGCATCTTCCAATGGCTGGTGGAGAGCATTTTTGGTAGCCTGGATGGCATCATTGTAGGCTGGAATCTTCGCTGTTTGCAAGGAAGAACAAATCCCAATGAATATTCTGCAGCTTTAGATTTCCTGGATCCCAGGTAAACTCATTAATTTCTGCACAATTTAAAAAATGAATCGGTGAACAAATAACCAGTGTTTNAAAATTAATCAGTGGACAAATAGCCAGTGTTTGCCCTTTTCCACTGCTCAAACATAAGTTTACAGAAGTGAGACAGGAGAGGGTACTTACCAGGAATTTCCTTTCTGATGCTTGTTTGCAGTGGCCCGATGATGAAGCTGGTTTACAAACTCCAGGCAGAAGAGTACAGATATGATTTTCCAGTCTCATATCTTCCAGTGAGTAACTGAACAATTTGTAAGGGAATGTAGTGGTTGGTGAAGCTGTTGGAAATTTGCATGCCTGTGGTTCAGGCCACAGTGCAGCCTCAGTGCTCCAGGTTTAGAGCAGACCTGTTTCCTTAAACAGTTGCTGGAGGAGGAGAGTTCCCAGCCATAAACTCCATTGGAGATTGTGGTTGTTAGCACATGGATATTTTTGCTGTTCAGCCAAAAAAGCTGCATTGTGATTCTTACCCTGTCCCCACAGAAAGTTACCAGTAGTTGCAGGATTAAAAATAGTTTTCTAAGCTCATCATAATAGAGCAGTGCCTTCTGTTGTTACACTTTGTACCCATGTGTTCCAAGTCTCACTGCTGTCCTTGATACGAAATATCACATTTCAAAGAGTTCATCTGCAGAGTTGTTTTGCGATGTTTCTTCCATTGCTAACAGCTCTGTGCTACCTAGAAATTGATTCAGGTCATTCTACAGTCTAACAAAAGGAAACATCATTTAAATATGTGGTAATTGGTGGTCCACAGCTCGGCTAACTGAACAAAACCATCAGCCAAACATCAGTTCTCTTCTGCTTCCACACCCACTGGAGAAGTCATTATGAAGGCTTTTTAAAAAAATACTGAATTTAAATTAAAAAAACCTACTGAATATTCATTTTCAGTGAGAAAGTTAGGGGTTCTCTAAAGGCTCTGCATTGCACAGGGAACTACTGCAATGCAATAAAATCCCACTGAGCTGAGTGTAGAGACCATCTCAGAATGCTGGAATGCAGAACCTCTCTATCTGAAAATATACTCTGCAATATGCTGAGTAACCAGATTAATATTTTATTACTTTCTCTTTCAGGGCCCTGTGAAGGCTTCAATACAAGAGCAAGTTCTACCAGAATGCTCTTTATACCACAACAAAGTTCAGTTTCCTTCATCTGGTGGTTTAGGTTTGAATTTGGCTCTTAGTATCCTTTTAACAGTTGGATATTTACTTCTGTTTAAATATCTAAAACTGAGAGATCATGAGTGTTTCTGCTGTGTATTTGTTATGTGTGTGTGATAAGTCATGGTTGTGCTAGAGTTTGGGCTGGTCAGAAATATTCAGGTAACAATGAAAAATTGGTCGTCTTATAAACCCTTGGTGGGGGAATTTCTGGCCTCAATTAAGTCAACAACAAAATTCCCAGTGTTTTCTGTAGAGTCTGTATTTCACAATGTTTGTTGTCATATCTACTGGCAGTTTATGCAATGTGGTGAAAAAAGGGCACATTCACTTTACAGCTTGTGGACTTTTGGGAGCAGTATAGCTGTAGCTGGTGCTGGTTTCAGTTTGAGATAGTCAGATGTGCTCGAAGTAGTGCAAACACACCTTGTCACATAGAGAACAACTCAATTACCAATGTCTGAGTCAGCTGGAAAGCAAGAAGGCAAAGCTGAATTTGCTCTAAAGCTCTAGCAAGGTAATTTAGTATTGACAAAATACAAATGTAATGTCTATTCAGCATCCCCCAATATCTAACAGCTGTACATGGTTTTTATTATCTGATCCTTGACTCTGTTCTTCCACATGCATTTGAATATTACATGTTTTACTTTGCAATTAGTTTGATTACACAGAAGGTAAGTACCTTTTGCAATTTTTCCCTTAAAAAAAAATTCTTGCAGTGCTCTACAGCCTGCTGAGGTGCTGTCTAGGTGAAATAACAGCAGTTTTACCTGTTCTTTTGGAATTTGTTATTGCTTTGGTTCAGTGGTGATCCAAGACAGGATAATAAAACACCCACCTTAGATACACCAGTAAGCAGTCTGTCCAACAATATGCCAACATGGAGCAGGCAGTGGATTCCAAGTGGGTTTCCTACCCCTGTATCAAAGAAGACCTTCTATAGAGCTTGGTACTGTGTGTGTGGTTATTTGTTGTTACCTGTGGTTCTCCTAGTTGGTTACATGCACTGCTACAGCAACAGTTCTCTTACAGCTCCTTACTTTACCTTTCCTCCAAAGTGTCTTTACTGTCATTTCACCCTTTTTAACCCCAGAGGTTGTGCTTATTTGCTCTGAATGGGTCTGGCTGTGTAGCATCACTCCCCAGCACAGGCCTAAAGCAACAGTTTATAACCCCAGGCATGCCCTGTGTGTCTGTTACAGAACTCACCTGTCACCCACCATGTCAGCCCTTCTAACAGTGCTTATTTCATCTTGGTGGACACGTACCTGAAGTGCTTCCTACCCGTAGAAGGAAGTGTCCTTCCTCCACTTTCTTCAAATCCTGGGGGAGCCATCCCTTCCCCAACTCCCAGGTAATGACTACAGTGCCAGAGGCAAACTGTGGGAACAGTGCATACAACATATGGATAATTGAACAAAATCTCTAGAAAGTAGAAAGCACCTCCACCCTTTGATCTGTATGTATTTATTGTTATATAATTACAAAATGCCATAGGAATAGTGCTTGGTTGAAGTGATTAGTAGTTACAGTAAGCTACAGAAGTTTGAAATATGTAATCGACTATGTAGTTTGAAAGACTGTTTTCCAGTTTATGAACTGGTGATTAAAAGCAATGATACATTTCCCTGCAGTGAGAATTACTGACTTCAGTATTTCCATTCACTTGTCCTGAAAGGTCTCCAGCAGTGCCTTTCTCTTCCTATGGCATGCATCATATCAGCCTGCTGAAACGGCACATTGCCCACCAGCCCTCTGTGAACGCTGACCCAGCTTCCCAGGAGATCTGGAGGTCAGAAACACTGCTTCAGGTAACTTGGATTTCTTGCTCCTAACTGAGGGATCTCATCTTTTTAAACCAGAGACAGTTATGCCATTTTGCTTTAGCGTCTTTTTGGAATTGAGCAGCCCAGCTGTTGCTTTCTGTTAGTGAAACAAAGAATCACTGTGAAACAGTTGAATTGTAGCTTGGAAAGGCACTTAATATCTCTTTTTTTAGACTGAGTTTCCTACAAATGATTTGAGTGATTTTTTCTCAAAAGGTTTCTACACCCAATTTTCTTTTTTTTAATCTTACATCAATCCTATGCTCTATGCATACTTTGAGCACAGAGAAGTTGATTCTGTTCACCATGAAGGGAAGGGAAAGGAAAACCTGCACTTAACAGTTGTTCTGAAACAAGTTCCTACCATGTTGCTGAACTAATTGATGCCTGGCAGGTGCAGGAGTTTGCCATCTCAGTTGACATGATAACCTGAAACATCTCTGAATAGGTGCCTGTTTATTTACCAGTACTGTTTAGTTTTCAAATTATATACTGTGATCTTCCTTATGCCTATCTTTTGGATGACATTCCTGGATTATTTCTTTTGCCCTAGCTGAGAAAATATTTGTTTTGCAGATATTTGTTGAAATGTGGCTTCACCATTATTCACTGGAAATGTATCAGAAAATGCAGTCCCCTCATGTCAAGGTAATAGTTTGTACTTTATTCATGAACATCACCTGGCGGTTGAAGTCTTATCTTGGGGTAAATCTCTTATTCAAAAAATTGGAGGATTTTTTTTTTTTGTGCATTGATCCAAAGAAAAGAAATAACTTACCAGAATATCTACATGAGTGTGTCAGAATTGCTAATCCACTTATGAAGAATGTTGTGAATAAGTGTGTCATTCAGATTTGCCTTCATTGCAGAAGTTGTGTTGGTTTTGTTCTGGTTTTTGTTTGGTTTTTTTGTACAAGATGAGTTTGTGGGATGGTCACAACAATCTGAACACCAATAATCAAAGTTCTAATGATGGAGAAGATGCCGCTATAAAACAATTGTGTTAAATCCCACTGAGGCAACATGGCTGCTAAAAATATCTAAAATTGATTTCCAGCAGAGATAGCAACTGTTACTGAAATACCAATTAGTAATTTCTAAGATCCTTAAACATTTTTTAGCATAAATCCAAATCTAAAAAAAACCCCTTACTAAACTGTCCTTCAGTGTAAAGCAAATAAGCCATTTTTGTTGTTTCGTATTCCAAAATATGCTTCTCACCATAATGGTGTCAGAAGCAGCTCTGTAACTACAGAGTTCAGACTAACAAGCTCTTGCTCAGATAATACACTGTTATAAGCAGTTTGTGGTGGCCTGTTCAGTAACAAACTACTGCATGTAAGAAGTAAGTAAGTGTTGGGGAGGCTAAGGTCAAAGGCATTATAAATGTAAAGGGAATTTGAAGGAGAAAATGTTCATCCTCTGAATTCCCTCTGGGTCACAGTGGG
>WEIV01011664.1:0-10649 GCA_013390005.1 Calyptomena viridis | reverse complement strand
TATCCACTACCAGTACTTGCTCTAAGGGTAGCAAAGAAAACATCCACTTTTTTGACACCTGCTGCCAGCTGTATTTCCAAGTTGATAAAGGATATGAAATACCATGGAATCAATCTACTGAATGCCAGAAAGAAGAGGATACTGTGGCTGCAGTTGTTATTGTGATATGTTGTCCCTGACTGTATTTGTGATGTTCATTTTTTCCCCCCACCCTTCTTCCTTGGGCTCATTCTCACTTTTTTTTTTCTCTTGCTCTCTTCTCTCCTTTTTTCCCTCCCCCCTTCCTTTTTGTTTCTGTTGTCTCAGCTGGAGGTTCTCCACTACCGACTCAGTATCTCCAGTAAACACCACGGTAGTCCTGCCCAATCCAGCTACCAGGCCCTCCACGCATACCAAGTATTATCATCTTTTCATTTTGTTTCCTTTTTAAAAATCTTGTTCCATCATATAATCTGCGAAGTGTATTAGTGCTGGCTGCACAGCAGCTTTTTCTGCCAAGGTTTGGTTTTACAGCTTGATGGAGAACACTGCATTGAGATTTACTAAATTTTTCAGTGAAACAGATACTGAGAGATATTAGCAAAGGTCATGGAGAAAACAGTTAAAATCTAGCATATTATGAGGACTAATCGGGAACTCCATTTCTAGACATGCATTTTTGTAATGCAGTATAGAAGGATTTACCAGCTATGCTGATGTTTTTTGACACCAAAGCTGTCTCCACTGATGGCAGATTTCTGCCCCTCACTCACTGATCACTTAAGCAAACATTGCATGGAAGAAAAGATCAGAATTTTCATGGCTGTCACCAAAATTAAGGTAGGTAACGTCTAGGTTTTTCTAGCCGAGGAAAGGTCATTGGATAATACTAAATTTGTAGTGGCAATGTGAACCTGGCTGTCCACTTTTGCAAAAGCACAAGTGGTACATTTGCAGATTGTTCAGGAAATGTGCATGCAAAAACATTTCTGTTGGAACAGATTGCTGATTCCTTCTTCCCTATTTCAGCCTTTATTCATTGGGTCTTCATTTTGGGAATGGGGAGGGCTAAGCTTATGTACTATAAAGCTCTTTAGCACTACATGGCATTTCCCTGCTCTTTAATCTTTTTTTTTTTTTCATTAAGCGCTGTGATATCTCAAGGTACTGCTTAGAAAGGAACACATAAAGTACTACTTTAAATCTTTTTTACTATTGTTTATCTAATTACTGTGTTAAGAATTAAGAATGGTATACATCCATTCTGTAAGATAAGGTTTGACAACAAAAACACTTGTGGGGAAAAATAGTTTTTGAACCAGTTATGTTCATAATTGAGCTGATCCAGGATAAGAGGAAATTACAAAAATTGCTAAGTGGGAAAACTGCTAACATCACCCAAAATGATGCATTGAAATATTGCTGGTTTTGTAAATTCGAAAGGATTCAGGGGGAGCGTAGCATTTTTTAAAGTAACAGCCTTTCAAGGTCTATAGCAGAGTAGTCTGCCTCTCTAATTGCTTCTTGAGATCCTGATCCAAAATCCTAGGACCACTCAACTTCTCAGAGTTCTACCTCTTACATAAACTCTATTCAGGACTGTAGAAGACATGCTGACATAAGCAGGAGCTGTCAAAAGCACAAGACAGCCTTCATTTGAACTAGTAGCTGTTTATCCTTCTCTTAGAAGAGTCTCAGATCTGCCTGTACTACATGACTCTGTCTATCATCAAGCCTTGAATCTTTTTCTGGAGTGCACTTCACAGTGCATGAAAAGTCTTAAGAGACTGTAAAAACACATCTGCTTTGCCTCAGGCATTGCAGAGGAAGGATGTAGACAGACACACACCTCTCCTGGCCCCCAGCACTGGAAATACTGTTGAATGGATTTAAGTGGAAGCTTTTTGTATACAAACACCTGCCAGTCCCTTAGCATTATATTCAGTGTCTTAACCTCAGCATGGCTGCACCTGACATCCTGGAAACATCTTGTAGCTATTTTCTAATACACTGTTCCAGGACTTTCCATTACACTTGCAGCTGTAACTTACATTTCATGTACATTTTTCTCAACTTCTGTGAAACTTAGAAATGGTATCTCAGAATCTGCCTTCAGTGGTGGATTGAGATTAGTTTACTACTCTTAATGCAGATTACAGTAGCAAAGGAGTTTGTGCTTTGTCCTCAGATTCTGCAGCAGACCAGATCTGGTGCTGGGCACCCAGGAGAACCAGCTCTTTGTTTACCTCCTTCACCTCCTATATCATACACTCCTTCCTTCAGTAGTAACATCGCTGTGGCTCACGATTACTCCTTGTGCTACTCCCACTCCTAAGGATGCTAGAACCAACAGGATCACACAGGACCCCAAGCAGTTCTTATTCTTACCATTACTCTGTCTAGGGTTATTCTCTCTTGGAAGGCAGATGAGTACCAGCTTAGGAAGGAGAACTCAGTAAAGTCAGCCATGAGCAGAAACAAAGGACCTGCTCTGCTGTCTGCAGCAATGAACTTATAAACATAATGAAAGGCTGAATAATCTTTTTTCAGAAAGGGGTAAGTTGAAATCTACAAGTTACTCTGTTCTTTAATTCTGGCCCAAATTCAGTGCAATAGAGTACTGTAGGTACCTTTTCTTACAATCAAAATATGCTACTGTTTCTTAGTGAACTGATGACAGAAGATTGATCCAGCTTGTCCTGGGGAGCAAGCCTGGCCAAAATGTGGTGGCACCAAACTATGGTGAAGAACCTAGAAGGAAGAGAGCATTTCTTGTGTTTCGAGCTGAGAATATAATTTTCCTGAATTATTCCTGGACACTTAGCATATGACACTCATTAGCTTCCTCTGTTTTGCTTTGGATCTAGGAGTCATTTAAGCCCACTGAAGAGCACGTGCTAGTGGTAAGACTGCTTGTGAAACACCTGCATGCTTTCAGCAACAGCCTGAAACCAGAGCCCCTCTCCCCTTCAGCCCTCTCCCTCACAGCCAGCCCACTGGAGGAGTTTAAAAGGTAGGTTTAAAAGGTAGCAGCCTGTCTCTGAAAAACTTCTCTCTGAAAAACTCAGCTTTTATGAGGAGGTTGAATTACATTGTTTTGATTGCTAAATACAGAAGTACATTGTCAAAAGTTCAGGAGAGCTAATGGATGTTTCTCACATCCACTGAGGGGGGAGCAGCTTCAGCAGCAGCATTTACCCTAGTCTATATCTTGGCACAAGTCAGAAAAAAGCAAATGCTACCAGAGGATTCTGGCCAATGTTAGTTTATTATTTGATATTGATGAATTTTGAGTTGAAATTAAATGGCCAGAAGTAGCTTCAGTTAAGAAAGAAATTTTGGTCAGTCCTGTTTGTATTAGTGGAAATATTTGGGTTGTTGGTTGGTTGGGTTGGGTTGTTTTGGTTTTAAAATTTGCTGCTGGTTTATCCATGTGACTGGTCTTTGAATCTCTTTGCAGGGTTGTAATTCCTCGGTTTGTGCAGGAGAAACTTTATATCTTTCTGCAACACTGTTTTGGCCACTGGCCTCTGGATGCCTCTTTCAGAGCTGTATGTACCTGCTTCTCTTTCTAAGTCTATGCTTAACAGAACTAGTTATTAGTTATTGCTGTTTAGCAACTATTTCTTGGTCTTTAAATGCACATTTAGTATTAGACAAAAAGTGCCAATTAGATGTAAGAAGAAAGTTGAATAGATCTTGATGAGAGTTACCATAACTCGGTGGATTTTCCTGACAATGTAAATGGCTGTTGATTGAGGAAAAAAAGACTAGGTGTTACATGGATCTTAAATGTAGCCACAACTAAGTTTTCTTTTTTTTTTGGTAGTAGCTGTTTGAGTGCCATTTCATTTGAAGATTACAGAAAATCCAGATTGGTCCTAAGAACTTAGACTTTTTTCAGTTCTTTTTTCAAGGGTACTCGGATTAGTAGAGAGAGATGTATTCCTAAAAACCTTTTGGTTTCATTAAGTTAATATTCACTAGGTTTAAAAAAACTAACAAAACCCCCTTTTTTTCTTCCTTTCCAAAAAAATACTGATACTCATGTGGTTTTATGTGTGATTTTGCTTAGGTTCTTGAGATGTGGTTGAGTTACTTGCAGCCTTGGAGGTATGCTCCAGAAAAGCCACCACAAAGTGCAGACCCTCTGCCTCGCAGTGTGTCAGAGAAATGGTAAGGAGGAAAACAGCTGTGAGGAATCTGAACCAAACCTCAAGTAGATTCTGAGTAAAACAGCAGTGTTTCAAGAATTATCCACCAACCTGAATTAGTTTCCTATACAAGACTACTTAGATCACAAGTTTTCATTTTGAGAGTATTCTTTTGTCTCAGTGTAAACTGACCATCTTTCCAGAGACAGTATAAAACATTCCCTTAATTCCCCTGCTAGCTTGGCAGAAGACTAAATGACAGTTATTTAAATAGCTGTACTCACAAACCCTGTACTCACTTTGACAGGGCTGCCTTCATTCAAGAAAACCTACTCATGTATACCAAGCTGTTTGTGGGATTTCTGAACAGAGCTCTTCGAACAGACTTGGTCAGTCCCAAAAATGCCCTCATGGTGTTCCGAGTAGCGAAGGTCTTTGCCCAGCCCAACTTAGCTGAAATGATTCTGAAAGGTAAAAGGATATTTTGGCATCTTACACTGTCCTGTCTCAATCTTTCTTCACACTATCTACATCTTACCTGAGAAGCACTCAGATGAATAGCCTGCTCTCCCATTTTGCATGCTATTTTGCCATTCAGGTCTGTGTGTCTTCGCTAATGTTTGTCATATTGGCTTAGACTGTCTAACCTGTAGTTCTAACCAGCATCATTTAGATTTCATTCCACATTTTTTCCTTAAAGAACTCAATTACAAGTGGTGGTCTTTCTTACACTTGTCTTACTCAATTATTTACCTCAGGATTAAAACTTCTTATATCTCTGTACTTAGCAAAAGAGCTAATCAGCTAGTTGTGCATGCACTTCAGGATAATTATGAAAGAGTAAATTGGGGAGAGGCAAGATTTGACAAGTATCAATGTCTGAAGTGTCATGATTCTCCACTGTCTTTGTTGAAAAATGTTACAGGTTTAAATTGCTGCCTGTATGATCTGCATTAAATGCACTCCTTTTTCTGTTGTGGTCAGAGAGAATGAAATAAAAAAGGCTTCTTTTTTATAAAAAAGGCCTCTTGCCCCCTAAAACCACCCATGTATCTAAAAGCAAGTTGCCTAGCAGCCTTAAGACAGCTAGACCTTCCCCAGCAACAACAGTGGTATGTAACCATCTCCACTGCTTTTCCAAATTCCAGGAGAACAGTTATTCCTGGAGCCTGAACTTGTTATTCCCCACCGTCAACACCGACTTTTTATGAGCTCCACTCTTGGTGGGAGCTTTTTGTCATCACGGTCTCCAGCTGTTACAGATGCCTCATTTAAGGTGAAGAGTCATGTTTATAGCCTGGAAGGACAGGATTTCCAGTATAAACAGATGTTTGGCACAGAAGTCAGGAATTTGGTAAGCAACAAGCTTCTTTTCACCCCCTGTTCTACTTCAGCTGGTGTTCTGTCAGTGCTGAGCATCCTCGTCATGAGAAGTTAAGAGCGTTCACACTCTGCATGACTGTACATTATAGTTTGCTGACAGTGACTTCTGGAACCTGAGGGGTCTCAATCCAGTACAGCCGCAAAAATCTGCTTGCTCTTTGCTAAATAAGAAGTCAGTGTAATGGCTTGCTGCCTTCAAGGAGTATATGATGGGTATTTCCTCTCAAACACGCTTACTGTGAACTTCTAATTGATCAGAACTCATCAGCAAGTCAGATAAAAACAGCAGGAGGAAAAGAAAAGCAGCTGAAAATCCTAAGGAGCACTTGGGTTTCTTAAATTTTTCAACAGCAAAGAACTACCTTTGCCCTATTGGAAATACAACTAACAGTCAGCACATGTCCCTGTAAGCTAAGAGAGTGAGTTTGCTGGGATTGCTCTCACTGCCAGCTATGAAGGCACAGTTTTATTCCATGTATTGATGCTCAGTGGTCCTTTATCCTTGTCCTACAAAATTGTGTTTGGCTTTCTTTTTGTTTCAGGTGTTAAAACTGGCTCAGTTAATTTGTCAGGCACAGCAGACAGCAAAATCCATATCGGACCATTCTGCAGAGACCATGGCTACCCAGTCCTTCTTTTCATGGTTTAGATTTACACCATCTGACATGAATGGTTCCTACACAGGCAATGACCTGGATGAAATAGGGCAAGACAGCATCAAAAAAACAGATGAATATTTAGAGAAGGCACTGGAATACTTGTGCCAAATCTTTAAGGTACGTAACATCTTTGTAAGGACTTGTGCAGCATGAACAAGAGTCAGGATTCCTCAAATGGCATGTCTGTGTACTCCATGGGGTCACTGTGCCCTGCTGGCAAATTTTGTACACTTCTAGACTCTGACTTCACCTGACCACTCCAAAACCCATTTCAGTGGTGCTCTGAATGGTTAGATACTAAGCCTACTTTGTTTCAAGTGACCACTCTTCTGGACTGTATAGTTTATACCTGTCTCTTTACTGGGGCCTGTCCTCATGTTTAAAAACAGGCAAGGCAATTTTAAAAACAGTCCAGAATCTTCTAAATGTAGAGATATGAAAGTACACTAATAACTGCAGCTATGGATGAACTGTTAAACTTAAAAGAACAAATTCATTTGTCTGTAACCACACTACCTTATACCAAGTTGACCTAGGAGCCAGCTGGTTGATACTCCTTAGAGCAAAGGGACATACAAACAGGACACCTTTTTTTTTAATTAATCTGGAGACTTTTATCTCATTTTAATGTCTAACCAAGGTGCTATTAAGCAGTTCTTGGTATCCGAGCTGGCTGTCAAAGACTTCCAGTACTAATGAGTTTGTGAAGTGAGAAATAAATGAAATAGGGGATAGATCAAACACCTTCTTTAAGAACTGTGTTATTCTTGAGTAGCTGAGTGAAGCCCAGCTGACCCAGATGATGATGAAGTGTGGGACAGCTCAAGATGAGAATGGGAAAAAACAGCTTCCAGACTGCATTCAAAGTGAGGATGGCCTCATTCTTACACCCCTTGGCAGGTACCAGGTGAGAGAAAAAACCCATTCCATATCCCTGCCTCGATTATTCCTGAAAATACAAGTTGCCCTTCCAAAATTAAAAGAAATGCAGCTTACCTGGGGCTAAGGGAGGTGTTTGAGAACTGCAACATGAGGCAGTATTTTCCCATTTTTAGATCATAAATGGCTTACGTAGATTTGAGGTGCATTATCAAGGAGACTTGGAGCTGCAGCCCATCCGCAGCTACGAAAATGCCACTCTGGTCCGGCTCCTGTTCCGCTTATCCTCAGTGCTGAATGAAAGGGTGAGTACAGCACTGCCTCCTGCCCTGTTTTACACTGCAGGTTTCTGTTCTTCACTGCACACGTACATATGTGACACTTGGTGTGTTCCTGCTGCAAGTCCTTTATTGTGGTCTAGATGAGTATTTCCTAATAGTATCAGGCCTGCCTCTGTACCTCTAGTTATGCTTCTCCTACACAAAACATTTAAAATGTTATTAAGGTATTCTTTATGGCTGATGAACACTGGATTATCGTTCAGAATGAGTATTTCTCAAACAGGAAATGCCTATAGCTATGACAAACACAAGGCAAGTCTGCACTAAATTCAGCTACTGTTTCAAAGTGCATTTTGATCTCCTCCATTTCCTAAAATCCTCAAGCTATACATGAAGAAAATTGTAACATAAGTTACACTTACTTTATGAGAGTAGTTGCAGTAGAATACTAATGTTTTCATGTTTCTTACCTCAGTTTGGTGAGCAGATGGAAGTGCTTTGCTCCAGGGAAGACTTTGTTGGCAGACTTTGTCGCTATCATCTCACCAACCCCCACCTCGTACAGAAAATCAGGTATAGTCCCATGGTGACGGATGGGATGAGTCAGAACTGGGGACCAAGGATCAGTCTGAGGTTTCTGGCCAGCTACAGGACTCTCATTTCTTTGCTGATGATCTACTTTCTTGCATCCTGGTTCTGCATTGGGCCAGTGGGCTGCACGTTCATTATCCTGATTGGGTATTTTCTTTATGCTGTAATAATGACTTTTTTCTTTGAAGGATGGAAACAACATGAACACTAGTTTCCATCTCTTGGCTTTCACTTATAAAAATAAATGTAAGGATGACCCTGGGGTTCAATGACTAAAACGTTTTAATTATATCAGATCTTACTAAAGTATTTTTTAATACTAAAGTTAACTGAGTTTTATAGAAAATGGTGTGGTCTTGTGGAGTTAATCAGTATGAATTTTATTTTTATAAAAGTATTCCTAGAGAAGCGAGTGAATGAGTTGTTTGGGTTTTTTGAGGGGGTAAGAATGAACCATCAGTATTTACAAAACTGAAACAAACCTTGCTATATATAGAAATATTTTTGATTCAGCAATAACTGCATTGAAGCCTCTTACATTGCCTAAAGCAAGAACTGGCTGTAGGACCCCCACAGCATGCTTAGAAAAAGATAAAAGACATAGCAGTGCACACAGAAATTTACAGGAAGTTGCACTGATTTAGGAAAAAAAGCAAAACACAGAAGATGGGACAAGGCAGCAATAGTAGCATTTCCTAGCCTAGTGCTGGGCTTAAGCGTCCTCTTGCCTGCCTGAGGCCTTCCCAACTCAGGCAGGTTTGTCTTCTATCTCCATAAACCACTTTGTGCTTGCACGTCTGCTGGAGCCATTGTGTTTAATGGGTATTAACACTTGCTTAGAAAAACAGAAGTTACTGCTCTGTCTCCCCTCTAACCTTACTGTAACTTACCTGGCAGTTTTGGTCAGCAGATAGGAACATTACTGTCTTGGAGATCAACAAATACATTGCTGTCCTCTCCCCCTACCATGAAAATGGCAAGAAATCCCCTTTTGTTCCATCAATGCTTAAGCAACCCATCAGTTCCCATCTCAGGCAGCTGCCCTTCAGCGTTATTTCTGTAAAATACTAAGGACCTCACCCAGCAGTGAGAGGAGAGAACACATTTACTAAAACCATGAGAGCACCCCCATGTACATTACAACATTCACAGCAGCATCTGACTCAGGTCATTAAGCAGATGGAGCTCAGCCCCAGCCCTGCCCAGCAGAGTGGGGATCCCAGTCCAGTGTCTCATTAACAAAGTGGCACAACCCAGGCATTGGATACTTGAAGGCCTTGGCTTTGTTAACTTGTTTGAACTGCCCCTCACCACTACTTCCATAATCAGCTCTGTGGTCACAGGACTGGGATCATAATTTCTCTCCTTCTTTTACCAGTTAAAAAACAACATCTGACATTTCTAGATACCATTACTAGCCTTTTGACCAGATCTTCCAGTTCACTAACAGGACAGTAAGGACAGTGCTGCATAGGACTCAAAGCCATTTTGTCCCCTAACCCTCAAAGCCTGTGAATTAGCACAGAACACAGGAGCCATCATCCAGTGACACAAAAGAACTGGTATCTAACATGGGAAGACCAATATAATGTCTAACACAGGAATAATAATAAATTTATTACAATAGAAACAAACAGATAATGCATTAGTTCATATACAAAATACTCATAGCATTCTCCTGCCTCAATCAGTGCTTACTAAGTACCCACATTTAAAAACACCCTAAAACTGATGACACCACAGAGATTTATGGAGGTCATGGCAATTTCTTGACACTTACAAGAGAGCCCAGCTACTCTTTAAGATTTGCTGCACAATACAGAGATGGAGCAGGTCGTAATGGGAACATCCGATATATGAAATTCTTCTGCAGCAGGAAATTAAAAGTAAGTAAAGCATGGGGGAAATATGAAAAATGCATGAAATTTGAGTTACTTGTGGCAAATGCTTTCCTTAGAAGTGCCCAACAATAAGGCAGCTGATGACTGACCTCAGTGCCCATCACTGCTCAAGGCACGATGTACTAGTTGTCAACTCTACTCCTGAGCTGTTGTTTTTTGCCTTTGCTGTTTAAACAAACTGATGTAGTGTAGATGCATTTTCACTGCACTGCATCAACTCCCCAGGGAAGCCAGATGCCTCAGAAAGACTTAATAAAAAAGAGGAAACGTAGCTAGAAGCCTGCTGACTTGACTGGTGTCACTTGGTCTTTATGCTTTTGTTTTTTCACCTTTATCTACACATTTACTGAATTTATAGAAGAAATCTATCTGCACAATAGCATCTTTTCTTTCTCATCACTCTTTTGGAGTGATAAATGTGGCCCATGCTAACCAAAAACTGTTTATACAAAGTAGCATTTAAAATAAGCTGTAAAATACTTTTTTTGCTCTATTTGGTTCCACACTATCACTTCCAAGTGTAATTATCCAGATTTATCTCACAAATTTGAGGGATGCCTTAAAAGGTTGTAATTTATCCCATCTCTGGGCCAAGCTAATAGGCAAAAAGATTCCTACAACCACTGAGAAATTTGCAAGCACATTCTAGTTGGAACTAATTTATTTCTGGGGCAGTATCAGGTCACAAAACATACAGTGTGAAAGGAATACTGGCACTGAGCAAACTTTGAAGCAAATTAAGACATTTTCTCCCTACTCCCTCTTATACCAGACTTCCTGATGGAAGTCTACAAATAATTTCTTCTCTAAGAAGACAATAAA
>WEIV01011657.1:47209-62466 GCA_013390005.1 Calyptomena viridis | reverse complement strand
CGCACGGCGCGGGCCGTGTCCGAGCGCGACGCGGCCAAGCAGCGCCTGGTGGCCGTGGTGAAGGACCACGGGCAGCCGGCGCTGTCGGCCACGGCCACGCTGCACGTGGTGCTGGCCGACAGCTTGCAGGAGGCGCTGCCGGAGCTGAGCGACAGAGACACTGTGTACGAGCTAACGTCTGATCTAAACCCCATTCTTGTAGTGTCTCTCTGTGTCGTGTCCTTGTTATTAATTTCCACGGTCATTTTTGTATTTTTCTTTAAATATCGACGGTCGAGGAGGCCTCCTATTTTTATTACTTCTGATAAGGAACTGTATTCCAGCCTGGGCTCAAAAGCACCGTACAACTACTGCAGTAGCACGCTGCCTTTGCCTTACTCCTATGAGGTGTGCTTAGCCTCCGAATCGGGACAGAAGGACTTTACATTTCTGAGACCAGGGACGGCAGCCTTGTCTGCCAGTCTCCTGGCTGGTGAGCCCGGCTCAGGCACTCATTCCGGAACGGACCCTCCTAGCCCCGACAGCTCGGCACAGGTGAGCTTCTTTCCTATGGTCCTTCTCTGCAGGCTTGTGTTAATCTTTTTTCTATCTGACGTCGGAGATCAGTGGGCAACCTGCACAGCTCAACATCGCCTCCGGGCGCAGTGCTCAATAGTGCTCAGGAGCTTTGGCGTGTGAGTGGGTGTGTGTGTGAGATCTTGACTCATCCTTTTGACCTGCCCAGTCTTATCCCTCAACTGATGATTTTGCTCCGAGGAGAGACGCAATTTTGTCAGTACTTTTCTCTGTCCTGAAGGACAGACAGGTGCGAGGTTCACCTGTGGGGTGGACACGGGATGGAGAGGGAGCAAAAGTGTCGTGGGGTCACTTTGACCTAGTGACTGCGTCACTAATTTTCTCTGCCACATTTGAGCGCTTTCATGTGGTAATGACGTGTGATCTATACCGGCGTGTTCGCTCAGCGAGGACAGCAATGCTTTCCTTTCTCTGCTTTCCTTTCTTTGCTTTCCTTTCCAGCTCAGTTCCTGAGCACTCTGAACACCTCTATCAGATAATGTGCACACCTGTAACTTCACATTTCTGCTCTGTCTGGGGAGACGGAGCTTGTGCTTCTCTGTAGCTCTGAACCTGTAATCGAGCAGAAAATGCCGGAGTTAGTGGCTCAGGCTGGTATTTGGCTTGAACCCATCCCCGAAGGAATTCATGTTGCAGGGAAAGACGTCTTTCCTCTTAGCTGTCATACGTTTCCACTCCTCTCCCTCCAAACGATGCTTTCAGGTGCTCTGAAGCGTCGTCTGCAATATTGGGGCTTCCCATCAGGGTGGAGGAGACATAATGTCTCCAGATTAGTCGAAATTCCATTCCTTTCCCGAGATCTCTGCTGTTCTCATCTCTCCACTGCTTGGACGTCCCACTACTGCTGGAATTAAACAGATAGGGTACTCTGCAGACAGGTGGTGTGTGCACTCATATAAAGGGAAATTTCTTAATAACTGCCCTCTCCACGTTAGAGAAATTGTTCGGTAAACGGAATTTAGGAAAGACACGAAATAGGCAGTGGTTGGAAAAGGGATTCATATCCTCTTTCAGAGAAAATAAATCGCTGAAGACTGTTTAAAGATTTATCTCGAAGAGAGCTATGGATTTTCTTGGTTTTAGAGTATAAGTAAGAAAGATAATTGGCATTTTGTTGTCTATGAGAAAAAAGTGCTCTGGGAATGTTAGATGACTAACATTGGATTTTATAGGTGTGAACTCTATATTTTTCTCACATTCTGTGGGCTAGTGATAGGAATGATAAATAGCGTTGATAAGGTTTATCTTTTGGCAACGATTAATCAATAGGAAGGGAAATAGCTGAGCATGTAGAGAGGACGGACTGCGCCGACTCGTTTGATGTTACTGACTCTTCGTATAAGCGCAGAAATACTGCATCTCTGGGTGGATCCCGTGTGCTCACGGCAGTTACCAGGATTGTGCGGGGCCAAGACACGCGACAGAGTCGAGGTCTTTCTCGCTCTGGCAAATGTCTTGTCTCCCACGCTGGTGTGAGTGAATTGGAGCCCCTACACAATGAACTCGGCCATTACAAGTAGTGGGGTAACAACGAGCTGTAACATTTCCGAATCCGTTCTGCAGGGCTTTGAGAGAAGTGAATAAACACGCGGGATCTGGTTTTAAGTTCGGTTTATTTCACGGACATCTTCATCCCTTGCTTAGCAGTCTTGGCTATGGGAAGGCACCTGGACACTGTGTCACAGCCGGGTTTTGACAGGGCTCCTAGCGCTCCCTTATCAAACGTCCTCGGCCCCTTCCCATTACACCGTGACAGCTGAGCAGTTGTGAATAGCTGAGCATGTAGGCGCCGAAATTGGTGTAGTTTTACCTGTATGGGTGCTCAAAAAGTCGGAAAACCCGACGTATCACTAGTTGTTGATGACAGCAACAACCCCAAAGGCAGGCAGGCAGCTCAGGAAATGGAAATGGCTGGTTTTCGCCCTACTGATGCCGTGGTCTACACGGTGCCGTGACCTGCCGGGCTGTTGCTGGGTGGGAACGGGGTGAATCTGCACGTCGCAGACTGTGATTTCCCTGTGACTGGCTGGTAGAAAAAAGTACCAGGGAGCAAGCCGGGAGGTGACGAGCGCTGGAGGGCGTATTAAACCGAGATTTCTAAGATTTGTCGTGGAAGATGATTGCTGGGATAGTGGTGGCGGTGGGGATCCCTCAGGAGGAGCGATGCTCCTGGGAATCTTGCGGAGGGAGCCTCCCCGTGGCGTGACTCTGTATTGCAGCCGGAGGAGCTGCTCGTAACTCGGCGGCGCGAAATCAGTGTCACTTTGGCGGCGATGCTGCTTTGGTGGCACACTGAGCCGCCACGTCGCGACGCCGTGAGACTCCAGGAAAGGGCTGAGCAAGTACTTGGGTGGGATGACCGGCATCCTGAAGGTCCTGAGGGACACTGGAAGCTGGCGCGTCATGCCTGTGCTGGCTTCCCCCGGCGCCGTGCATACCCCGGAGGACCTCTCCCACTCCTTCCCCCGCCCGCTCCACTCCCCCTTCTTACTCCCGCTGTCTCATTCCAACGAAGTGTTCCTGGGACACGCACCCAAACATCAAACACCCCCCGTCTCCGTATCGCCTTTTTTGGCGTCATCCTCTCTGCCAACTCTTACACCTTCCTGCCTGCACACCATTCCCTGTGCCCGATCCACCCTGACTCTGTCAGCGCTCTCCCAGCCCGGCTGTCCTTATAGAGGGGTCTCTGTCAGGGCTGCGCTCTCCCTTCAGGTTCTGGCGGCTCCAGCCCCGCTGTCCTGGGGCCGGGGTCGCTGCCCTCCCTCCGGCGGGGCTCAGAGGCGGCGGCGGCCCCGCGGCGGGGCTCCGGAGCCCTGCGCTCTGTGCAGTTATTGGACGGGACTCTGTGTGCCGCTGTCGGCCAATGGTGGAGCGGGGGGGAACTGGCGGCCCGGCCCCGCTCGGAGCCGGGATGAGGCGCAGACGGTCTCAGAGAGACTCTGGGAGTGAGTCACCGCCGAGCCCGCCGAGCAATGCCCGGCTCCCCGCCGCCGCTTCCCGGGGCCGCTGGGCAGCGGCATGACGGGGCGAGCTGAGAGTTTCTAGCCGGGACGGGGGGGCGAAGCGGAGAGCGCGGCCGTCCTGTGCGATGAACGGCGTTGCTGTAAGGAGCCGCGGGGTGACGACAGGGCAGGTACTGAGCCTCTTGCTTTTGTTCGGCGTTTTCAACTGGGTTTCTGCCGCGATTCGCTATGCGATCCCCGAGGAGGCGCGGAGAGGCTCCGCGGTGGGGAATGTGGTAGCCGACCTGGCGCTGGACCTCGGGCGGCTGCCGGGACGCCGACTGCGGGTGGTGTCCGGCGGCAACAAGAAGTACTTCGGGGTGGATCTGACGAGCGGGGCGCTGCTGGTGAACGAGCGGATAGACCGCGAGGAGCTCTGTGGTGCGCTCTCTCCCTGCTCCATCAGCTTTGAGATCGTGGTGGAAAACCCGCTGGAGCTGTACAGCGGCACCGTAGAGATCCAGGACATCAATGACAACGATCCGGTTTTTCCCAGCAGCCAGGCGAGGCTGGAAATCAGTGAGTCGGTGGCGGCCGGAGCGCGCTTTCCGCTAGAGAGCGCGCAAGACCCCGATGTGGGAATTAACTCTTTGCAGACCTACCAGCTCAGCGCCAACCCAAACTTCGTGCTCGACGTGCAGACGAGGGTGGATGGCAGCAAGTATGCGGAACTGGTGCTAGAGAAGGAGCTGGACAGGGAGGAGCAACGGGAGCTGAATTTGGTCTTGACTGCGCTGGATGGAGGCAGCCCTCCACGGTCAGCCCATGTGCAGATCCACATTGACGTTGTAGATGCCAACGATAATGCCCCAGTTTTTAATCAGTCCACCTATAAGGCAAGTGTGAGGGAGAACACACCCGGTGGTACCCTGGTCGCCAGGATCAGTGCGTACGATCTGGATGATGGGCCCAATGGAGACATCGTTTACTCCTTCAGCAGCCACACCCCTGCCAAGGTACGAGAACTCTTTGCTCTGGACTCGGCCACAGGGGAGTTGAGGGTCAAGGGACAGCTGGACTATGAGGAAACGAAGCTGTATGAGATATACTTACAGGCTAAAGACAAGGGAGCTGTTCCTGGTGTGGCTCATTGCAAAGTGCTGGTGGAAGTCGTGGATGTGAATGACAATGCTCCAGAAGTGACAGTGACTTCTGTGTACAGCCCTGTGCCTGAAGATGCAGCCCCAGGGACAGTTGTAGCTCTGCTGAGTGTAACAGACTTGGACTCCCATGACAATGGCCAGGTGAACTGCTTCATTTCCCCGGGGATCCCGTTCATGCTCAGTTCTTCCCTCAAAAATTACTACACATTGAAAACAGAAGGAGCTCTGGACCGGGAAAAGGCATCGGAGTACAACATCACTATCACAGCCAGGGATTCGGGCTCACCACCCTTGTCTGCAGTAAAACACATCCTGGTGCAGGTGTCAGATGTCAATGACAATGCACCCAAGTCTTCTCAGGACTCCTACGATGTGTATGTGCTGGAGAACAATATGCCTGGCATTCCCATCCTTAATGTGAGTGCCACAGATCCAGACCTTGGGCACAACGCCCACCTGTCCTATACCCTTTTGCAGGGTGACTCCACTGTAGGCCACCTCTTCTCCATCAACCGAGAGAATGGCACCCTCTACCTGCTCACCTCACTGGACCATGAGGACCAAGTGGAGTTCAACATGATGGTACAGGTCCAGGATGGCGGCTTTCCACCTCTGGCCACTAATGTCTCAGTCAGTGTGTATGTCACTGACCTCAATGACAATGCCCCAACTGTGCTGTACCCCCACCCCAACAGCACCGCCACCAATACTGATGTGGTGGCACCCGGCACTCCTGCTGGGCACATGGTCACCAAGGTGGTGGCAGTGGATGCAGATGCAGGGTACAATGCCTGGATCTCCTATACCCTGTTGCAGGCCACTGACCCCAGTCTCTTCTCTGTTGGGCTGCACAGTGGGGAGATCCTCACTGCTCGTCAACTCCGCGAGGATGATGCTCCCCAGCACACTTTAGTCATCCTTTTGAAAGACCATGGGGAGCCTGTGCTGTCCACCAGTGCCACTGTCTCCATTTCTGTGGCTGAGATGGTCAAGGAGGTGCTCACTGACCTCACTGATGTGGCACCTGCCAATGATCCCAGGAAACATGTGACCTTCTATCTCATCCTGGCTGTGATTTTGGTGTCAGCAGCCTTCTTCCTCACCATGTTGTCCGTGGGCATCTTCAAGTGCTACAAGTGGAGGCAGTCAAAGGAGCTGTTCAACAGCTCCAGGAGTACCACGTACAGGACACCAGGGCCCTTCCACCACATCGATGCTGTACGGGGTGGCTTCACACCACCCAACTTCTACCACCAGGTCTATCTCACCACAGACTCTCGCCAGAGTGATCTCCTGTGTAAAAAGCCCTTCACTTCCAGCCCCCTGGGGAGCCGCCAGAGCACCATAAGGAATGGTGAGCCAGGGCTGTACCACCAGATCGTGGGCACCGCCAGCCGGCTCCCCACACCTGCTGAGGTAATGTAGCTCCTTCCTTGGCATGTCCCAGTGTGGGCAGAGCCATGGTTCATTTGTGCCATACGCGTGTGGTAGCGTGTTGGGGTTTGGAGAGCTGTCCATTCACACCATGCCTCTAAAGAGTGGTCAGCTCTGGCTTAACAGGTCTTCTTTGGAGTCAAATGAGTAGTCCTCAGGGTCAATGACATTTGCACTGTGGTGAACAGGATCAAGTGAGTCAGTTTGCTCAGGCTGGCAAACATATGTCTTCTGGATGCAGTTTTAAGTACGCCTTGTGTGAGTAACCAGTGGAGGCTGAGGTCAGCTTGCAACCACTTGTAAATCCTTGGCACTAAGTTTGCTGCCAATGGTATTTCCTCCCCTTTGCAAAAGGGAGTCTTGCACTGGGAGGGAACATAGTCTCTGTGTGTCTTGTCCTGGTGGGGCTGAAGAGGTGGTGATGCAAATGGGGCTGGAGCCACCAGCCCTCGGTGGGGACTGGGATGTCACTTCCCACAGTGTAGCACACAAAGCTGAAGGATGATGCTGGTTCCTCCGTTTGACAGGTCGTGGCCACAGAGCAGTCCCCACCATTGGTGCCTCCTCTTCATGTTCGACTCCTGATGGTTCCGGTTTTGTGTCCATGGAAGCTCCGGGATGGTGTTTGCTTCAGGGTGGGGGGGGTGGGATTGCAGACTGCCCTCGTTGCTTGCAGGTCTCTGCTGAGCCAGACTGTGTCTCTGAGTAGGTGGTGAATCCTCCACTCAGATGTTTTACAAAAACTCTATTACAAGCTCTGCATCATTTGTAATATGCTGTCTCTGGGTGATGTCTGATGTCCTGACTGAACAAACTGCAGGCAGGAAAGCATTTGCGCATGGCAGGCAGCTTCTGTGCTTCTTCCCTGATGGGAATTGTGCAGTTAATTTGAAAGCTTTCAATTATAGGAATGCTTCAATCCTCAGAGGTGAGGCCAAGTAGCAGACCCAGTGGAGGGGGGGTGTGGATCTCATGGGTTTCCAAGGTGGTTGGTGCTGGTAATTTGTCCTTCCTGGGAAGCTGTGAGTAGGAGTGACCGGTTCCTCAGAGCAGAAGGAAGTGAGGTGCAGCGGAAGCTGTGCACGGGTGTGAGGCTGCGTGTGCTGCCTGCTCAGTGTGGCCAAACCACAAACGGAGGCAGAAACCTTTCTGAATTATTTTATGCCTTTTTTTTTTTTTCTTTCCCTGCTTGCGTCACTGCTCAGACTCAGCACTTCTGATTTCTGGCAGGTGGGAATGGCTGCAGCAGCTGCAGGAACAAGTGTTCCTCTGCATTGTGCAGGCTGTGCTATGGCTGGGGACAAGGATGTCCCTAAGCCTGGCAAGATGCCTCTGAGGGTGGGGGCAGTAAATGATTCAGAGTGGGGGTGGAAGGAGATGACACCAGGCAGGCAGTAAGCCTTTGTCCTAGCCGTGACTCCCTCCTGCTCCCCAGTACTACACTGGAGAGGCACTGGCAGTGAGAAATCAGCTGGGCTGGCCCTGGGCCCTGGATTTTCAATCTTTGTGGTGACAACTGACTGTGTCAAGCCTGCAAAAGCTTTACACCTCTCTGCTATGCAGGACACAGCCAGCCCCCAAAACTGGCGCAGTAGGGAGGGTGTTGGCCTTGTCTGTAGCAGGTAATATACCCTGCCATGAGTGGGGTCTTCAGTGATCTCTGGGTTGTCTGAGTTGGAGACTTTCCACAGAGTGACCTCTGTCCCTCTGGAAAGGGGAGCATAACCTTCTCCAACCTAGACACCCCATAGCCTTCCTGCCTCATCCCTGTCCCCATTCCAGGCTTTGACAGCTCCAAGCATCAGCAGAATCCCCCATGTGAAACCCTTGCTCCAGCTCTTCAGTGACTGAGCCATCTGGGAACACTGTGTGGATTCTCCCAAACCATGTGAGCTTTACAGGGGACTTCTGCTGAGGGACTGCAGCAGCACCAGATCCATTCCCAGGGGCACAGAACCCTGTATTGCCAGCAGCAATGTCTGTCACCTAGCTGTGCTGCCCGGGGCCCTGCCTGAGATGGGGACAGGGCACATTCCAGAGTCAGGGTTACTGTGATAGCTTCCTGCTGGTGGCACCGTCGAAAGCACTAGGGGAATGAATATGTCCGAGCAGGTATTAGTCTCTGCATGCCTCTGTATATATCTGTTGGTCTCTGTATACCCCTGTGGAATCCCCTCATCCAGCATTTTGCTGCATTGGCTCTTTAAGAATGCTTTCTCTCCTTCTCCGGAGCAGTAGGTGGGACCCGGGCAGTGTTCTCACCAGTCTTTGCTGTGTCTCTCCCTGATTGGCAGCAGGGCGGTCCCGCCTCACTGCTCTTGGAATAGGCAGAGAGGTGCTGCAGAGGGGAGGGAAGACCCTCGAAAGCAGCATCTCCACCGTGTCTGTCCTCACCAGAAGGATAGTGTCCCTGTCACCATCCACTGTGCCAGGCATCGGTCCCCCCAGTCTCTCTCACCTATTCCCCCAGCTCCCTTTGGTGCCCAGCTGGTGGGGATGGGCAGGGTCCCAGGGAGGAACCCTGCCTGCCACAGCGTTCCAGATCCCAGGCCCCCAGGGTCTCTGCACCCAAGGGAGGTCAGGGTGGCCTTCAGTGCACGAAGGAGAGAAAGATGGAGAGGGGCTTTTTACAAGAGCACATAGTGACAGGACAAGACAGAGTGGTTTCAAACTGACAGAGAGCAGATTTAGATCAGACATTAGGAAGAAATTCTTTATTGTCAGGATGGTGAGGTACTGGTACAGGCTGCCCAGAGAAATTGTGGCTGCCCCATCCCTAGAAGTATTTAAGGCCAGGTTGGACAGAGCTTTGAGCAACCTGACATAGTCTTAGGCGTCCCTGTCTATTGCAGTGGGTTGGAATGAGGTGAGCTTTAAGGTAATTTTATGATTGTGGACTGCACAAGGCTTCTGTGGGGATGTGAACTGAGCTAACACCCTGCAGCTTGCCATCATCCTCTAGGACAGGGAGAGTGGGAAACTACTGTTTGCTCTCTGCTAAGGAGGCTGAGACTCCTGCTTTTGTCCTCAGATAGCTTGTCTGCAAAGCTGTGTTTACACTGGATGGTATTACGTGTGTCTGCCAGGTGAGAGGCTTGGGTCTCCTTCCCAGTCTGACATCCTGACCTGGTTTTATGATCCAGTGGTGGTCTAGTGGCCTTGTTGTCTGGCTTTGTGTATTTGCAGTGATTTGGGTACTGTGTAGATTGACCCCTTCCTTGCCCCAGGATGAGGAAGGAATTTCCAGTCAGGTGTGAATCGGGAGCAATTGTATTCCAGCTTTGAATGGCTCATCTGTCTTTGCCTTTCCACCTTCAGCCTCCCACTCCCACGGGTGGGCTGGCAGGAGTGGGCATCCCTGTCTCAGTGCGAGGTCTCCTGGCTGGTGGTGCTACTGGTGGCAGTGATGCTTCACTCAGAGAGGCAAACATGGGCTGAAGGCAGCAGCCAAAGCATTAGCTGGGGGGGAGAAGAGTGGTGGGAGAAGAGCCCCTGGCACCTCAGGGCTCTAACAAGCACCTTTTCATCAGGCATGAAAAGTCCTTTGGCCTGCGTTCATGACAGCTGCCCTTTGTCTGTGGGCACGATGTGAAGCCACCATTGTGGAAGGGGGAGCACACAGGGAGGGTTTGTACCTAGCTTCCAGGCTGCCAGGACGTGCAGTTTCCCTGTGAACGCAAAGCGAGCTGTCGGAGCAAGTGAGTCAGGCTGGCAGAGGGAAGGCCGGGGGTGGCAGCCCCGCTGTTGCCGGCTCGGGCCCCGGCTTCCCGCACCTCGGAGCCACTGCTGGCCGAGAGGGGACGGAGCTCTCGGCCAATTGGGCGCTGATCTGAGGCGAGGGGAGAAAATCTGCTCTTCCCCCCCCTCCCACCTCCGCGCTGGGGCTGTGATTCAGTTCCCCTCCCCCATCCCACCCCCTCTGCTCGGAGGCTGACAGCCGGAGCCGCAGCCTGCCGGAGCCCCGGAGCTGTTTTCCAAGCCGTGGAAGAGAGACCTAGGGATTTTATCGCAGTTCCTCAGTGCCTGCTGTGTCCCGGGCCGGATGCGCACGGACATGGAGAGTGTCAGCCTCCAGCGACCCGCCTGGAAATGGCAAGTACTGAGTTTGTTTTTGCTCTGCGGCTGGGGCTGGGTCTCCGGGCAGATCCACTACTCGGTGGTTGAGGAGTCAGAGGTGGGAACCGTGGTGGGGAACGTGGCCCGGGACCTGGGCTTGAAGGTGGAGGAGCTGCCGGGTCGGAGGTTGCGCCTGGGCTCGGAGGAGAGCTTGCGCCACTTTGCCGTGCGCCTGGACAGCGGCACGCTGGTGGTGAGCCAGCGGCTGGACCGGGAGCGCCTGTGCGGAGCAGCTGCCAGCTGCGTGCTGTCGGTGCAGGTGGTGACAGAGAACCCCCTGCAGCTCTTCCGCCTGGAAGTGGAGATCCTGGATCTGAATGACAACTCCCCGAGCTTCCCCACTGCTCACCGCACGCTGCGCATCGCCGAGTCTGCCACGGTGGCCACACGCTTCCCCCTGGAGAGTGCTCAGGACCCCGATGTGGGCACTAATGCTGTGAGTTCCTACAGGCTGAGCCCGAACTCACACTTCTCCCTGGACGTCAAGCAGCAGCCGGATGGCAAACTCTTCCCGGAGCTCGTGCTGGAGCGTTCCCTGGACAGGGAAGAGCAGCCAGAACTGCAGCTGGTGCTGACGGCTGTGGATGGGGGAAGCCCAGCCCGCTCGGGCACAGCACAGATAACAGTCCTGGTCCTGGATGTCAATGACAATGCACCCACCTTTGACCGCACCACATACAAGGTGCAAGTCCCGGAAAACACACCTATGGGGGCCGTGCTCCTCCGGGTCAATGCGTCTGACCCTGATGAGGGTCCCAATGGGGAGATGCAGTACTCCTTTGGGGTTCACACCTCCGACTCAGTGCGGAGGCTCTTCACCCTGGATCCCCGCAGTGGTGAGATCCGGGTGAGCGGGGCCCTGGACTTCGAGGAATCACCTTTCTATGAGATCTATGTGCGAGCCCATGATGGAGGGGTCCCAGAGATGGAGGGCAATTGTGTACTGCAGGTGCAAGTGGAGGATGCCAATGACAACCCCCCCGAGGTGCTGCTCACCTCCCTGCTGAACCCGGTGCCAGAAGACACTCCACCGGAGACTGTTGTGGGGCTCTTCAATGTCCGGGACCGAGACTCAGGGGCCAATGGGGATGTGAGCCTGGAGATCTCCCCCGATGTGCCTTTTGCCATCAGGTCCCTTCAGAATCACTTCTCCCTGGTCACCCGGGAGAGCCTGGACCGAGAGTCCACCTCACAGTACATAGTGCAGCTGATTGCCCAGGATGGAGGGTCTCCTGCCCTCACCTCAACACTGACGCTGCTCCTCAATATATCTGATGTAAATGACAACCCCCCACGCTTCTTGCAGCCCTCCTACGATGCCTTTCTTGCGGAGAACAACCCGCCTGGCTCCCTGCTGTGCACTGTCTCTGCCTCAGACCCTGACGACGGGGATAATTCCCGGCTTGTTTACTCCATAGAGAGTGGCCAAGTGCAGGGTGCCCCCACCTCCTCCTTTGTCCACATCAATCCTGACAACGGCAACCTCTATGCTCAGCGCACCTTCGACTTTGAGCTGCTGCAGGTTCTGCCGGTCTCTGTGGCCGTGCGGGACTCGGGGTCCCCCCCACTCCATGCCAATGTTACTGTCTACATCTTTGTGCTGGATCAGAATGACCACCCCCCCACCATCCTGCACCCTTCCAGTGACAGCGATGTCTCGGCACCCCAGAGGGTCCCGCTGTCTGCCCCACCGGGCTCCCTGGTCACTAAGGTGACAGCAGTGGATGCAGATTCTGGGTACAATGCCTGGCTCTCATACCGACTGCTGCCTCAGTCTACCGACCCTTCCTTGTTCCACATGTCTCTGCACACCGGGGAGGTGCGGACGGCACGTGCCCTCCAGGACACTGACATGGCAGTGCAGCAGCTCGTTGTCCAGGTGATGGACAACGGCGACCCACCGCTCTCCACCACTGCCACCATCACTGTGGCCCTGGAGGAGGCAGCCCTGGAGGAGAGCTACAAGCCCCGGGACTTCCTGGCTAGTGTCAACGAGAAGCCAGACATGACCCTCTACCTGATCATCGCGCTGGCAGCCGTTAGCACGGTGGCACTGGCCACTGTCACTCTCCTGGCTGCCCGGTGCCTCCGGCGCAGGGGCCGTGACGTCTCACCCTACTGCTGCTGCTGGCTCAGCGAGTCACCCTCCCGGGACTTCTTCAAGCACTCCAGCCCCAAGCTCCAGCTCAGCTCCGACGGCACCCTTAAGTACATGGAGGTCACGCTGCGACCCACCGACTCCCAGTCCCAGTGCTACAGCACCTGCTTCTCCCCCGGCTCCGAGAGGAGCGACTTCACCTTCCTGCGGCCTTGCCAACCCTCCGCGACCCTACCGAGGGAAACCGGGGCTTTCCTCTCGGCTACCGGTACGCTGCGGGACCGCGGCCAGGTGAGCGGCCGGGGCGGGGCCNCGCTCCCCGGCCGGCCACCCGGCAAGGATGCCGAGGGCAGGGCAGGCGGGCCGGTCCCTGGGGCTGCCGCGTGTCTTCTCCTTCTGTTTGTTCTTGCACAGCTCCTCTGCTCAGATCCGGTACAGCATCCCGGAGGAGCTCACCCGGGGTGCCTTTGTGGGCAATATCGCGAAGGACCTGGGCACCGATGTGGCGAAGCTGGCGGCAGCTAATCTGCAGGTACTGTCCGATTCGGATTCCCAGTACTTCTCTGTCAATGTGAACACCGGCGTCATAATGGTCAGTGAGCGGATAGACCGGGAGCAGCTCTGCGGGCAGAACCCACGCTGCTTCCTCCACTTGAAACTTGCCATCGAGAACCCAGTGGAGTTTTACCGTATTGAGGTGGAGATCCTGGATATCAACGATAACCCCCCGGAGTTCCCCACTGATGAGGTCTCCTTGCGCATCTATGAGCTGGCGTCTCTGGGTGCCCGCTTCCCCATCCAGCCTGCCCAGGACCCTGACGTGGGCACCAACACCTTGCAGACCTATCACCTGAGTGCCAATGACAACTTCAACCTCAATGTGAAGGCACGCACTGATGGTGGGAAGTTCCCTGAGTTGGTGTTGGAGAGAGCCCTGGACCGGGAATTCAGAGCTTTCCATTACTTGGTCCTGACTGCTGAAGATGGGGGCTCTCCTCCACAGTCCAGCAAGATACGCATCACTATTCAGGTCCTGGATGCCAATGACAACCATCCTGTCTTTGACAGACCATCATATGGAGCCCGCTTGGTGGAGAACTCGCCCCTGGGCACCCTCGTGGTGAAGTTAAATGCCACTGATGTGGATGAAGGACCCAACGGAGATATCCGCTACTCCCTCAGCAGTCACAACTCAGCTGCCTTACGCCAGATCTTTGCCATCGATGAGCAAACTGGGGAAATTCGTGTCCAGGGCAACCTGGACTTTGAGGAGGCAACAGTGTATGAGATTGAAGTGGAGGCCAAGGACATGGGATCACCCACAATGGAGGAGCACTGCAGCGTGGTGGTGGAAATCACTGATGTGAATGACAACGCACCTGAGGTCATTCTTACCTCCTTCTCCAGCTCCCTGAGCGAGGATGCACTGCCGGGCACAGTGGTGGCTGTGATACACGTCAAAGACAGGGACTCTGGTGAGCAGGGTAAAGTCCTATGTCACGTGTCTCCAGATCTTCCCTTCCAGCTGCGTAAGGACTACGAGCACCAGTACTCTCTGCTAACCAGCACCCGTTTGGACCGGGAGCATGTTGCCTACTACAATGTCACTGTCTCTGCCTCGGACCTGGGCAGTCCCCCACTCTCCCGTCACATCATCTTGCCAATCACCGTGACAGATGTCAATGACAATGCACCCCAGTTTGAGCAAGCGTCCTATGAAGTGCTGGTGGCAGAGAACAATCCGGTGGGCAGCATGCTGGTTACAGTCTCTGCTGCTGACCCTGACTCGGAGCAGAATTCCCGTCTCTCCTACTCCATCCTGCGAGCTGGTGGGACAGATCCAGGCCTGGATCCTACTCGCTACCTCTCCATACATCCCACAAGTGGGCAGGTCACTGCCAAATTCCCTTTTGACTATGAGCAAACCACCTATCTCCAGTTCCATGTGGAGGTCTCTGATGGTGGCTCCCCGGCCCTGAGGAACAGGACGCTGGTCCATATTTTTATAGTGGACCAGAATGACAATGCCCCACGGGTGCATTTCCCCAGGGCCGGGGAGGACTCTGCTACTCAGTTCCGAATTTCCCCCTCCATCGTCCCTCCTGCTCTCATCACCAAGGTGGTGGCAATAGATGCGGACTCGGGACGCAATGCCTGGCTATCCTACCACCTCGTGGAAGCCACAGACCTGGGACTTTTCAGCGTGGCCCTGCGTTCCGGGGAGGTCCGGATCATGCGGGCTCTGCAGGAGACGGACGCCTCTGCACACGAACTGCTGGTGGTGGTCCGGGATGCTGGGGAGCCCCCACTCTCCACAGCTGTCACACTGGTGGTGCTGGTGGAGGAGAAGGGTCCAGAGGCCCTGCAGGGCTCCGAGGCTCGGGCAGCTGACGGTGGGGGATTGCCCACTATTACTCTTTACCTGATTGTATCCCTAGTGCTCATCTCCACCGTCTCGCTTGCGGGACTGGCAGCGCTGGGAGTACGGTGCCTCCGGCGGGGCTCTGCACCTGCCGACCAGGGCTGCTGCGTGGAGAGCGTGAACACGCTTCAGCCCCCTCCCAGCCACATTTTTGGGCACTTGCACTATGAGCCTAAGAAAGGGGACACGGTGATGGGCGTGCAGGTGACAGCAACAGCTCCCCCCGCTCCGCGTTACCGCTCCTGCTTTTCGCCTGTCTCGGATATCAGCGAGTTCATGTTTGTGAAACCCTCCGCGGATCCCACCCTGTGCAGCGAGGTGAGCTCGGGAGTGTGGTCTCCAACCTGACCGCAGCCCCGGTGTGTGCGGGGCTCGGCACCGAACCGGCTTGGGATGCGGCAGCCCCAGCCGGCTTTGGGGAGGGGGTGCCCGCTGGTGCCCGCTGCCAGCAGCCGGGCAGGGCGGAGCGGGGTTCCCGCTGCCGGGAGTCCCCGGCGCCCTCC